>JAMWEH010000783.1:0-20696 GCA_024721245.1 Mitragyna speciosa
AAAAAAAACTTTGTTCCCATTTTAGTAGATGCTTCTATGTTTTATTATCTTTGTTCTCAAACTCGAATCGGGTATCGACTTGGCTGAGCTCAGGAATCAGGAGTCAATGGTTTCGATTGAGAGTCGACTCGAGGTCGAACTAGATGACGTCATAAATATATCACACACACACACAAATAAACAAAAATGATGCTTGCAATTATTGATTGTACAAATAAAAATATAAGAAAATAATAAATGTAATAGTATTTATTATATATATACTATATTTAACTTGGCACAAAAAAATTTATATATATATGTATGTATATATGTATATATGTATGTATTTTTAATTTGATATACAAAATTGTTGTATTTAAAAAGAGAGCGGTTAGTCCTGCAATTGAAGGCCCTATAGCCTACATGTTTGCATGCCAGAACCTAGAAGAGACATGGAGGTCCCACAAAGGTAGACATAAGAGGTGAATATATGGCCACGTCATTTCACTACTTCTTCACGCATCAATACCGATTACTCCTTTCTTGTTCATGCCAATGAACAAGCTACATATATTAGCAAGGAAAAGTCAAATGTTCATCCAAATTTTACCTTCGATCTCCACCTGTCTATGCTGGGTTATGGCGGTTCTTCCAATCACCGGTCAAATTCGATTTTTGAACGAGTTTGACTGATCTTTTTAAATCTGATTTTTTAATTTAACTCGGATCAGATGTCTAGTCGGTTTCTGATCAAACCGATTTGACAGGCCGATTTGATTCAGGTTTAAAAACATAGTTTATTATTCCACCCCTCCCCATCTAATGGGAAAAAAAAAAAAGATCACTAGTATTTCATTTGGATCGACAAATTACATAAAGATACGGTCCTTTCAAAACAAGAATAGCTTCTCTTTGGCCTTTTCAACCTCCATCTGAGCAGAAATTTCAGATGAGAATGAACTCTATGAATGCAAACTGCTGTCAGAATCCAGAAGGATTATTTCTGGAAGGACTAGAAGAAAATGTGGCAACGAATAACTGATCTTGCGAGGAAAAGCTTAATTACCTGTAATAAGATATCACCATTCAGGGCTAGAGAATTCATAAGAGTTCGATTGCATGTGCAAAAAAGTAAGGAGTGACAACCGTCCATGTTGTTCATGGTTTGCATTTGGCAACTAAAACAAAATTTCAAATTGTATGGTTCAGATTTTGTAGTTTAAATCTAGAAATCATGCGAGTATTTCATACTGAACGGTGTACAATTTCTGCACCATGTTGAAATGTGTTTCAACTTGTTCTCAAAAGGCAGACCTTTTACGACACTGTTGAGGCTTGACGATTCTTTTGGCCTTGGATCCAAATGCAAAAGAATCTAATCCACCCGAAAAAAAATAGAAAATGCACACAGAAAACTAAATTGGGAATAACAGGCAACAGAGCTACGCATGAAATTTCTAGGCATGAAAATCTATTGTAAACAAGGAAGTCTTGCTTAATGAAGTTGCAAATTCTTCAAGCCTGTGATCATTCTTGATGTTTCTTCTTAAAGTAAGAAGTGAAATTACTCACGTGTTTTTCTCTTAAAACATAAAAGAAGAGAATTGTTCAACTTCATCTACAATCAGTATCTTCCAACCATAAAATGTCTTTACTACAATTATCTGTTAATATCCTTGTACATCAATCAATCTTCACAAAATGATGCTAATGACATTATTCGCTTGTTGATGAAATAGTATAGTACAGAAAGATTTTCAATGCACGTTGTGATGACTCTTGAAGTAGAGTTCATGTTACACAGTGAGTTGAAAAAATGGCAAACAATCATCTTGGTTCAACAATCGAAACAGTGAGTTCATTGATTGAAACATTTTGAGCATTGCCTGAGGTTGATGTTGTTTCAATCACAGTTTCTGATTGCAGCAAAGCAGGTTGCTTTGGTAAGGGAAGGGCCACAAGTTCATTGCCTAGCATAGAGACAACATTGGACATTGTTGGTCGATCATTTGGATTTTCTTGCACACAAAGAAGGCCTATGTTAATGAATCTTAACACAGCAGCAGCAGGAGGAGAACGCAGTGATGCATCTGTTAATTCTGGCGCACGATTTAGCATCCATAACTCCCAAGCCTGCACGTGAAAAAAAACAAATTCTTACAAGCATGTTGCAATATTGATTGCCAGCTTATGATTACAAAAGTTCCTAAAGAAAGGGAAACATTTTCATTTGGTCACTCACATGGCCAATAAGATTGAGGGAGTCACTGTTATAAAAGCCTGTGTTCTTCTTTCCACTCACAATCTCAAGCACCAATACGCCAAAGCTAAACACGTCAGATTTGACAGAGAAAAGACCTTCCAATGCATACTCAGGGGCCATATACCCGCTATAATTTGTCATAAAAATTCTAGAGTCAATCAAGAATTCTAGCATTTCCGTTCATTTTACATGTACGTCAAAAAAAAAAAAAAAAACTGATGTGGTAATGAAGGTTTTTTTCTGAACTTACTAAGTTCCAACAATTCTTTTGGTATTTGCTTCTGAATTATTGCCACCGAATATTCTTGCCATGCCAAAATCTGATATTCTGGGGTTCATTTCACTGTCTAAAAGGATGTTACTAGGTTTGAGATCTCTATGGATGATCCGCAATCTTGAATACTCATGCAGATACGAGATCCCTTGAGCAATCCCTTCAATGATGCGGACACGAGTCCTCCATCCTAATGTCACTTGTTTCTTGGAATCTGTATGTATTTTTGATTAATATGGAGTGCTAGAAGAAAATGCATTGAATGGAACAGAGGGTAACATACATGGAAGAACACTAACCAAAAAGGAAATAATCTAGACTTTTATTAGGCATGTACTCATAGATTAGTATATTTTCATCCTGCTCAGTGCAACAACCTAAAAGTCGAACAAGATTCCTATGCTGCATTTTGCAATTAATAACATCTCATTTCTGAATTCCTCAAGTCCTTGTCCAGATCTTCTTGAAAGCCTCTTTATTGCTATCTCCTGTCCTTTCAGTGATTTGCCCTATTTCCCAAGATGAGAAGAAAAGAGAAAGAGTTGCATAACACTTTTGTAATTGTTAGTCTATAACTTATATATAATCATCTACAGTGGAATGAAAAAAATTTTTTAGAGCTTCTGATTAGAAGGCCTCCAAATCAAGCGTGTGATCTTACCTTGTAGACTGGTCCAAATCCTCCCTCCCCAAGCTTATTACCTGCTGAGAAGTTGTTTGTGGCAGCAGAAACGCTTGCATAGCTGAACAATGGCAGATCAAAATCATTCTTACTTCCTTTTCTCACAATGTTTACATTCTGCATTTGATTGTCAATTCCATCATTACTTGAACTAAAATCAAATGATAATAAGTCCTGGCTTGAGTCTTTCTTTCCGCGGCCTGTTGTACAGAGAAGAGTTACAGTCTGAACTTGGCTAACAGGTTTCTACACATGTAAATTTGACAACAGATAACTACTTTTTTGTAGCATTGTTATATACACTGAAATTAATAGGAGCAAAAGATTTTAGAAAACATATTTTTCTTTCCTTTTGTAATCCATGTGTGTAGTTGCATTGTCCTTTAACAGATTTGCCTCTAGAATTTTGCAGAGTTCATATACTGAAACTTCTTTTTTCCTAATAGCATATATGTGTGTGTGTTTGTGTGACTGATTTCCGAGATTTGTTGTATGTTTACCTCTCTGCTTCATCTTCCTTGTGCCGAAACATATAAATCCTCCTAAGGTAGGTCCTATCACTGAAACCACCACTGCTATAATTGTTATCAATCTCTTTCTATTTCCTGGATTTCATCATAAAAACAATGAAATATCAAATGGAACATTTTGTTTTGTGGCAAAAGAGTAAAAAGTTTTTTGCAGAAGCTAGTTTTACCGACTGAGAACACAGACCTGAAGCGTCTGGAAGCTCAGAGTTTGCAACTTTCACATAAAGATCTCGTCTGTTGTTAGCAGCACCCGAGACCTCTTTAAAATTCAATAGAGTACCACTCCAAGTTGAGCAGAAACCATCAACATAGGCATAAGCTGTACAAGAGCAATCCTCCAGGCAAGCCGATTTGCATAGTTTCTCAGTGAGCTTATGCTCTATTGAGTTATTAGGTAATTTCAAGTTTGAAATTTTCAAGAATCCATCCTTCCCTTTTGTTGTACTGTTTTCGCACTGCAAACGGGTTTTTCTTTCACAACCGTGAATCCCATCACCTATCTTCTCGTTTTCATTTGAAAACGGAACAAAACCTTCCAAACATGTGCAAGATGACTGAGAACCATAACGGAAGACACCAAATTCTCCACAAAATGCATAAATATCAGATTGATTTCTGGGGTAATGAAATATTAAAGTCCAAGTATGATAGCCTCGCATAGCTGTAAATAGCTTCAGCTCTCCTGATGCATCCATCACTAGTCTTGATGGTATAGAAGCATCATAGGAAGAGTAAGTGTAATAAGTTCCATTTGTGGTTACGACAAGACTGAAATTAGCTATAAGTCTCATTTCTGGAACTGAGCTAAACATTTTACCTGTCCAGACTCCAGTACTCCAGTATCTCAGAGACTTGTTCCACTCCAGAAGGAGCTCACCGCCTGATGTATCTGTGTCGATCACAGCTGAGAACAACCCAGGTGAAGGATCTTCTGAGCTTTTCCATGAAATAAGACGTTCGGGTTCCAAAGAAGGAAGTATCTGGAAGCCAAATTTGGCTCCAGGCAACCATGTATCAGTAGGATAATCAAAACTTTCCCAAAATACTGTAGACGGCTTTGAACTTTCCCTGAGCACAAAATTTCCAGTATCAAGAAGCACAGCTTCAAGAGATCCTGGTTGTGACAACATCAAATTTGTTTTCCAAACAATTCCAGAGTCACTGTGCAATTCTAAATTACCATTGCCAGATATTTCAAGTTTTGAATTCCTGGATGTGTTAGATATAGGTTTTTCTCTATTTGCTACCCAGACTACGGTCTTTTCCGCAAAATCTTTGTACCAAATGCCTAGATAAAAGTTGTTAGACTTGCCTGTTGAAAAGAATCCCAATTCAAATGTTCTATCTCGAGATACAATGGTTTCTGATCCTGAAAGACTCTGGCTTTCTGAAAGGGTATCAATTCCAACGGACAAACAAACTTTACCTGCAAGAAATAGAAGCAGAATATATAAAGAATAAAATGGGATTACAAGTGCTTCTCTATCCCAACGAGTCCTGGTTTGAGACATGGCTTTTTCTAGCTAGTAAAACTTTTTGATTACTACTTTTTCTGGAGATTCAGTACAAAGATTATAAATTGAAGGATTATTAAGAATCTTGTGCAAATAAAGAACATCTGATGTCAATATAAAACCGTTCCATTGACTTCAGGTCAAAGATATTTTGTTTTTCTTTCTGTGAACTTTGAAGTCAAAGTTATCACGCGCATGCAGGAAACGATGTGCATAAAGAAAATTCAACATCTAAGTGAACAATGTCACAATTTGTTAGTCTCTTGAGGACTACTTCAGTCTATCCAACAAAATCATTTTGGAGGCATTTTGTTCAGAATTCTCAATTACTATTAATATAAATATTATTAACCCAACTATGCATATGGGTTTGGATAATTCCCCAACATATTTGGTTTAACAATATAATGAATATCATTCTTCTAAAAAAGATTAATGAGTTTGATAGAAAATTATTTTGTAAGAATCATAGATAACCTAATTAATCATTTTCATTCTGATTAAATAATAGTGATAGTTTTTTTTTTCAAAAATTAATAATGAGTGCCATTACTATTAACATTTATTTCCCTCCTTGATTCCCAACCTGACACCCCCTAGTGATAGTGTCAGAAAAAGAAAAGAAAATAGAGCAGAAGCTATAGAATTCTAATTAAAATTTTCTTCAGTGATGCCCCCTTTGTTACGTCGGCGTATGCACTAGAGTTCCCATGTCCTTTCTATTGATAAACGGAGTCAACGTATGTGGAATGATTCTAGGGACACGGCAAATTAGTCCTGTTATTGTCAAGGTGTTATGTCTATTATCATATACCATAAAATTGTTCATTTTATTAATCAAATGGATATTTCAATACGAATTCTTCAATAATCAAACTGAGCAATTTAGGAGCGTTTGGTTTAGGGGAATCTAGGAGGGAAATGAGTGTCAGTAGTAATGACATTCATTGTTGATGATTGAAAACAACTATTAGTATTCTTCAATCAGAATGAAAGTGATTAATTAGGGTCTGTATGATTCCTACTAAAATACTATACTATTAAATTCATTAACCCTTTTTTAGATAAAAGATGCTTATTGCATTACTAAACCAAACATGTTGGGAAAAATCATTAAAATTTATACTAACAGTATGGTTAATGATATTCATAATAATAGTGATTGAAAAATTTGAACAAAATAACTCCTTCATTAAAATAAGTTGAGTAGATTTATAAAATCATAGTCAAGTTATTTTATACTAATCCGATATCTTTTACAAGATGTTCAATGACCCTCAAAAAAAAAAAAAAAGTAAAGCTCAAAATCTTCCAACGTTATTAAGCACATTTAGAGTTTATCTTCTATCTGGAAAAAATTATTAGCTGAAATTTCAATACAAATAAGTGCTTAAAGTACAACTATTTTGAAGCAATTAGTAACTAGTGCATTGCTCCACCACTCACCTATTTTCCTTATAAATAACGCCACCGCTATTCTCTAAGTTCATCTATGCTTGACATGATAAATCAATTCGTAGAATCAACTAACTAAACTTAGGAGTTATTTGGTTCGAATTCCTCAATCACTATCATTATGGATATTATTAACCATACTATGAGTATGGGTTTTGACGATTTCTCCTAATATACTTGGTTTAGTAATGAAATGGGTATATCATTCCTCCTAAAAAGGTTAATGAGTTTGATATAATAGTATTTTGAAGAGAATCATAAAGATTCCAATTAATCACTTTCATTTCGATTGAATGATAGTGATAATTATTTTTCAAACATTAATAATGGATGTCTTTATTACTCATACCCGTTCTCCTCCTTGATTTTCTTAAACCAAACACCCCTTAATCTTTCATTTTGTTGATTAACCCCTAATAAGACCACTAACTCACTAAAGGTTAATAAATCAATTTTGTCTATTACTTTAGCTAAGAATCCTAAATGAAAAATAGAGGGGATCTCCACATTCGATGAACTTGGAGTGACACAGAAAGTCGTGCACCAAGCCGAGGTGATTCCTAACTGGCTTGAATTTCTAACGAAGTAGGTAATTTTAGAAAAGTCTACCAATCAAACTCTTTGAAAATTTTTGATGGAAAAACAATTGGTAATTAAATTTTTGTATTAAATGTGGAATGAAGGGATGGTAATTCATAGCCAACAGCCATTGTGCAATGTATTGCATGGATTGAACGGATGTGAAATGTCCCTTCTGCATACTAAATCCGTACATTGAAGAAAGAAGTTGGGAGTGTTACTGCACCATTTTTTTTATTTAAAGTAATTAAAGATGATGAAATATGGAGTATTGTGGGCTGGATCACAGCCCGCAATTATTGGAGCTTGATCCAAGAAAGATATGAGTCAGCTGCAAATCCAACTCAGCTGGAGAAAGCAACTCAGAAGAAATACGTTTAGCTCAGCTCAAGCAAATTCAGCTTTGAACCTCCCGCAGAATACTCATCTTCTAATTCCAGTGGACTCTCAGCAACATTAGCTACCTATCTATTGTTGTTCACATTTTTGCCTTTCTTCTCCTTCAAATATTTGTACCAGTTTGGATAACCATGCAGCTTAAAACTTATGTCTCGTGTGTGTCCATTCAAGTTGCAGTGGTCACAATGTTGGAAATCTTTTTCACTGGCTACAGTTCTTTTACCAGTTTCCTTTCCTCCTGCTGCAGTTCTTCCTCTGCCATATCCTCTACCTCCATTGTCTCTTCTATCTCCTGGACCCTGGTATTCATTGCTATATTTTCGTTTTTTTCTGGATACACAGTATTCACATCTCTCTGCTTCTCTACCCTCAACACCATAGAATAAGCCTTGTTGACTGATGGTAGTGGTTCCATTACCAGAATCTGAGTTCTTAATATGGTCATAAGAATCATTAAGTCCCATAAAAAATTGCATAAGTTTGTTGAATGAAGCCATGTCTGAAACTTCCTTAGATGCTCCACAAGTGCAAACTGGAATTGGCATAAGACATGCCAATTCATCCCATAACCTCTTCAACCTTGTATAGTATTTTCTCCACTTTCTGATCTCCCTGAGCTATACTGACTTATTTCCCTCTGTATTTGATACAGCAAATGGACCATTACACTCACCATATCTTTCTTGCAACTCATTCCATAAATCTCTGGCAGTTGTTGTGTAGATGAAGGCTTCCACAATTTCCTTGGAGATGGAGTTCAGAATCCAGAACGAACCATGCAATCCACCCTCTCCCATTGATCAGCTTTGACTGAACCATTCACTGGTCGTTCACATGTTCCTGTTATGAATCCCAGTTTTAGCTTAGCTCTAAGAGCTATCTTCACTGATCTAGCTCCAACTGAGATAATTGTCTCCAACTAATGGAGAGGTCACCAGGATCATTCCTGGATGATCAGATCCTTGTAAGCACAAGGGATCCTCATTATAATGAGTTTCATCTGGATTAAAATCCAATTCTGCCATTTTCTAAAATTTCAAATAATAACCTAGCTCTGATATCATGAACAAGAATCAGAATATATGGAGAGAATTCTCAATTGTATTGATTTCGAACTCAATCTTTACAAAATGCCTGCTAAAACATATTTATTCACAAAGACTAAAAAGAGAAAATACAATCAAAAATGAGACAAGTGTCCTATCTTTACATTTCTAGATAAAATTATCCTAACAAACTTTTCTAGTCTTCTAGTTCCATTACTTGATAAGCACTCCTCAGATTTCCAGCTACTGGATCTGATTGCCTCATTCATCTCGCATGGCCACCAAGCTGAATTTGCTTGAGCTGAGCTAAGCGTATTTCCTCTGAGTTGCTTTCTCCAGCTGAGTTGGATTTGCAGCTGACACATATCTTTCTTGGATCAAGCTCCAATAATTGCGGGCTGTGATCCAGCCCACAATACGCCATATTTCATCAAAAGACATCTGCATGAGCTTGTGTGAGGAAATGTCAATGTACAATGAAATATGTGCCTGTTGATTTAGAAAATAAATGTTTGTTTTTGCTAATTAAAAAGTACAAAAGTATACAAGCTAAAGAGAAATGACTTTTTTTTTTTAATGCAAACTTTGAACTTCGAATCTGATTTGATATTAATGTTAATTCATTTAATACAAAAAACAGCTTAAATTTGAATATATCTCCCTATGCATGTTAGGCACTTTTCCAATTTCAAAGCAACTCTTGAGTTTGAAGTTTGGAGTTTGGAGACATAGCACTACTCTGTGTTAAAACGCCAGCCAAAAAAGCTAAAGATTGAACATTACCCACGAAAGTAAAATGGTAGATGGTGTTCTAATTGTTTTTTCACTTAGCTCCAGATCAACATCCTTTCTTTTTTTTTTCTTTTTTCTTCTTTTTATCCACATTTAAACATGCGGCTCTGTTTTATTCTGCTTAGGACACTCATATTACTTATATTAAAGAAAGAAAATTGACTTTGTAATCTCCTCAAATTTGAATAGAGTTTAAGACATTTATCATTGAACTTAAATCGGATTGAAGCATGAGAAAATGTCAAAAATTTAATAATTAAAAGTTTTGATAAAACAAAAAAGTAACTAGAGAAGCGAATTTGTTTGAATAAAATAGAAGTTTTGTACTAATAGCTGTTTTGATAGACTACATCAAGAGGCGCAATAAATGGGGAACATGTTTGACTACACGTAAAAATGGAACATTTTCTGATTTGAAGACCCTTTCTGAAGTAGGGAGAATCACGCCTTCACTGTCGATGATAAATGAGGGGTACATGTATAGAACGGCACACACACGTCAACGCTTTCAGGCTCTTAAACATGAAGGCGAAGATTGAATGAACCAGCTAGAAACATGCTTGTACAATAACCACGCCTTAAACTGCCCAATGGATAGAAGGTGTCGGTGCAATATTTGGAATTCAATAAGTCCATTTGAATTGCAATTTCTTTTTTAATTTCCGAAACAATAATTTTGTAGTAATTTTTAAAATGTGATGTATGTGAGATAACAAGATAAATAAAAATATAAAACATTGGTTAAAAATATAAAAAATTATCGAAAGAAGTGTTTGAAAATACTAAAATAATTTTATAAAAAGTGAAATCCAAACCGACTGAAAATAAACACAAGAACCTGAAGCCATCAAGACCATGCCTTTAAATTTCAATCCAAAACTTTCGGCTAATGGATGATTTTTACAGGCTCAATTACATGGTCAAGACAAGAAACTGATAAATTACTTCTCCTTATATTCAGTTTGCACTTTTCAAGTTCTCAGTTGTTTTCATCTTGCTGTTGGAATTTCCCAAGATCCAATATCAGATATTTGAATACAATTTTATCATAAAGGCATACCTGGATTCATGTTTGACTGATATACTACTTGAATCCTTTGTGACTTGGGGTGGTTTTCCAGATCTATACATATTCTGGTATCCTTTGAGAGAGCCCTTTAGTTTTTCTCTCTGATATCTTTCTTAACGACAGAATATCAAGAAAGGGAATGACAAAATAACGATACGTGAGATCCAGGGACTATAACCCTAATTATAAATAACCCAATTGTTATCTTTTTAGTATTTCTATTTTAACCCATCAATAAAATAGAAATAACATTTAAGTCTCTACACATTAAAGGTCCACATTTTATTAGATACATTAAAGCCCAAATCACAATTGATCATTTTAAATTGGGCTTAGCTTTATTTGATAGTTTGCAATACATAATTATTAACATATAAGTTCAACGTTGGATTAAGGATCAAACAATCTCCCACTTGGACTATATGTGTAACCTTATAATTATGTTTTGCAATATAACCTTATGAGTTCAACTTTACTGTCATTACCAAAGTGCATCTATAACCAATTCGGTCCATCAATTATATTAACATAGGATCAAAACAGCCTTTGTTATATAATCATAACTCGACCTATCAATGGTCACGTATGCTGATACAATTGAATGACATGAATCATGATGCGGATGTGTAGCATGAAAATTTCATGCCATGTGATCTTAACATACCTATTTCTAATTGGTCCACTTTAAATTATGTGAGGTCAACCATACAAAAATCAGAGTGTTAATAAATTGAAACTTTATTTAAACAACTGAAAACATCAATGTCGTAAGAGCATTTAAAATAACAAACTCCCACTACAACTGAATATCACTTAATGATATGACACCCATATGAGTAGTATGCTCGTGAAACACTTTGGGTGGCAATCCTTTAGTAAGCAGAACCGCAATCATGGAGTTTGTTTCGATGTGCTTTATAGACAACTGTTCACTCTAAACTCTTTCCTTAACTGCCAAGAACTTGATGTCTATATGCTTGGATTTTGTAGACGTCCTATTATTGTTGAGTGGTCTTTCAATGCCAACCACCACTCGTAATCCCGTGGCAAAATTTTGTAGCCAAATACCATGATTGGACGCCTCATAACAGGCTATGAACTCTACAGTCATAGTGGAAGAGGCTATAAGAGATTGTTTAACACTCTTCCAAGATATGGCACCTCCAGCTAACAAGTAGATGTAGCCTGATGTTGATTTCATAGTATCTTGATTGTAGACACCAAATTTTGACACACCTTTTGTAAAAATATGTGTGTCACTTTATTTTAGGAGACATTTTTCATTTTTCGGGGGCCAATTATAATTTTTGTGTATATTACGTCTAATTTGTCACATCAGGGGCAAAATGGTAATTTCGCCATGCAAATATTATTTTATTTTATTTTATTTTATTTCCTAAATATACAATTTTACTATTTTTATCATTATTTATAATTTTAATGATTTTTTTGGAGTCATTTATTATTTATTTAAACTTTTAGTATTTTTAACTTAATGGCACGTTTTTCAATGCACTCTTTTTTATGAGAATTTTCAAGTGAAAAACTTTATATGTGTTTTTTTGTATATTTATAAATTTTTGTAAATATTACATGATTTTTAGAGGTTATTTAGCATTTATTTATTTTTCGTCTTTTTGTTTATTAAGGGCACGTTTTCCAAGAATGCGTTAATCTTAAAATTTTTGAGTGAAAATTATACTATATGTGCTTTATGTGATAATGTATGTTGTGTAAAATTTTTGTGATGTCATTTATTAGTTTTCATAAATTTTATAATTTTGTCATAACATTTCCCAATGCACTTTTTTAATTTTTTAAAATTTTTCTTTATCAGAATTTTGTATGTGTGCATTTTATAAATTTTACGTAAAGAAAATTTTCATAATTTATTTATTTATTTATTTATTTTAAAAACCATTTGTTATTTATTTAAATTATATTTTTTTAATGTAGAATTAACTTTTAATTTGTTACACTGAATTTTTCTTTTTTTCCTTCTTATAATGTTGTATTTCAATTTTAATATATAATTTAAAAGAGTGCAAGTAATTTTTATTTTATTTTATTTTTTATTTTTATTTTTTCATTTTTCTTTGTTTTTTTCATTAAAAAAAAAAAAAGAAAGAGAAAAGATGGCTGCTGCCGTTTGTGTTCTGCCATGGCTGAGGGCAGCCATACTTCTTCGAGTGAGTATTGCGTGCACCACGCGTGCCACGTGGTGCACTAGAACCAATCACATATCGCCAAATAATACAAGGTATGACCCACTATTGCCACATGGCGATAAATTATTAGTTCTAGTACACCACGTGGCAATGCACGTGGTGTATTGTATACTTTTCTTACTTCTTCCCATCCTAACCTACCAACTTCCCTCTCTAATCCCATCAATCATTTCTCACTTAAATTACCAAATTTTCGAAGATTTTTACAGAAAATCTGCCTTCACCATTCACACACTCAACTCACTACAGCTCCCCCTCACTTCTGCTGGCTTGACTTCACCTGCACACACCTCTCCCTTCTTTCCTCCCTCGGCCTCCTCTTCCTCTTCCATCTTTCACCAGACAATTTGACAATTTCTCCCAATCCCCCTCACGCCATCCCTCACTAGCATTTTTTTCACATTTCAGGTACACAACACACACACAATCCTCACTACACTAGCACTCTCCCTCTCGGTCCTCGTTCCCTCTACCTCTCCTCTAACACAAGCACACAAAACACACAGCAGCTCACTAGCACAGGACCTGCACTACATTTGCACACAATACACTCACAACTCACGGCCTTGAGTTCACAAGAAAAACAAAAACACACAACTCACCCCTTCCCTCTCTCGGCTCTCACAGGACACACACACGCACACATCACACTCAATTCACATAACTTCACTTCATCAGCACCACCACACAACTCACAATTCACAGACGCACAAAATCAATACAGAGTAAACCCAAAATCACTTCCCAAACAGGCCCAAAACAGCTGCAAAAACAGCCAAAGAACCTGCGAAAAAAAAATCCTGCACAAAAACAGCAAAAACAATTTGCAAATTACAGCAAAAAAAAAAAAAAAAAAAACCTGCAAAACAGCCACTAAACAGAACCAAAACACACTCCAATTGCAGCCCCATAACAGCCCCAAAAGAGCTGCAAAAATCAACCCAAAGCCACTCAAATATCCTGCAAAATCGCAGCTAAAAATGGCCATAAAACTGCCACTCAAATCAGCCCCAAATACTTAGCAAAAGTAGTTCAAAACCTCTGCCCAAAGCAGCCCAATTTCTACCTTTAACCAACACTGGAATACCCAACAAAAACAATCTTCAAACACCCCAAAACATCACTCTTCCAACCGGCTGCACCACCGGCAAATCACGCGCCGTGCCCTCACACCAAAGCCAGGTAAGAATTATTTTCTAGCCCTCAAGTTCCCTTTTGTACAGATTTTACTTAATAAATTTATGCATAGGTTGTTCTTCAATTAACAAAATAGATAAGAATTTGGGATAATTAATTATGGGGGAATCGTTATGAGGAGCATCTAAAGAAAGAAGAAAGGAAGAGAAGGAATAAGAAACAAAAAGGGACCGAGAGAGAGAGAGAGAGAGAGAGAGAGAGAGAGAGAGAGAGAGAGAGAGAGAGAGAGAGAGCAGAGGGAAATCAGGAGAAGGAAGGAAAAAGAGAGAAAAGAAGAAGAAGGAAAAGAAAAGAGAGAAATAAGGAAAAAGAAAGGGAGAGAGAAAAGAAATACGGGGAGGAAAGGAAAAAGAGAGAAAAGAAGAAGGAAAAAAAAAAAGAAAGAAAGGAAAAATGGGGAACGAAAAAAAAGAGAGAAAGAAAAGAGAAAAAGGGAAATTGGAATTTTGTGAAAAGAAAAATCGGTTGGTGGGTTTGTTTATGTCTAATTTTTGGTTAATTTTAGTCTTTTGCTTAATTTCTTCATTTTTATTTACTTAGTTTATTTCATTCATTATTCACTTAATTGTCTACCTTTTTAAGACTTGTTTAATTTGGTTAAATATGGACATTGATTGACTATTTGATTTACCTAATTAGGATAGTGTAGTTGTTAATTTAGTTTAGCTTAGCCTAAGATTTTTATTAATCATTTCATTATAGTATAAGTATTTATAGATTGGCCCCTAAATGTTTAGTATTTTTGTAATTAAGTCCCCTAGTTTGCTAGAAATTACAATTTGGCCTTTTAAGATTGCTAAAACTTGCATTTTGCCCCCCAAACCTTGTTGGAATTTCATTTTTTGCTATTTTAACTTGCTGGAATTTTATTTTTGTCCTCCCAACATTGCTGGAAATTCTATTTTTGCCCTAGAATACTTGTTGGAATTTTATTTTTGGCCCCCTATTGTTGCTGGAATATATATTTTAGTCCTTTATGTTGCTGGAATTTGTTTTAAAACATCTATTAACTGTTGGAAATTGTATTTTAATCTTTTATTTGTTGTTGGAACTTATATTCTAATACTTATAGCTGCTGGAATTTTTTATTTTAGCCCTTTTATATAGCTGAAAATTGCAATTTGACCTTATACATTGCTGTAAATTATGTATTATTTAATGACTTTGCTGAAATTATATTCTTGGCCTTAACTATTGCTGGAAATATTTATTTTTGGGCATTATACTTGCTGAAAATTATATTTTGGCCTTTAAATTTGTTGTAAATTATATTATTATCTTAAATATGGTTTGAAATTATAATTTTACCCTTTAGTTTGTTATAAATTACATTTTTTTTACTCTAGAATATTGCCCAAATTTCTCTTTTAATCCAAATCTTATAATATTTTATTTTGCCCAAAAAAATATTAATTAAAATTAGTTAAGTTCTCAAAGCTTTAAATTATTTCTTTTCACATTTTTTTTATTATTTATTTTATCAAATTTATAATTAATATTCTAAAATTGGGTCTTGTTAGTCTAATTAATGTTCAAATTAGTTTCTTTATTTTCCTTTAGTCATTTTAATAATTCTTATTTGGGGTGTTAAAAGTTTAAGTATGTATTATTGTATTTTATCTTCTATTATTATTATTTCTTTATTTTCGTTGTTTTGCTTTATTTATTTATTTACTTAGTTATTTTTACTTAAACAATTTTCGTTTTTCTTCCTAAATAATTAATTATTATTATCATTATTTTCTTTCTCTCATTTTGTTGTTTGAATTATCGTAGTATGTTCATAGTGATTGGTAAGAAATTATTTAATTAGTGGTTTATTTATTAAATAGTGGTATTTTTAACATGTTTGTTCATTTAGTAGCAACTTGTACCGAGTTTACGAACGGGAGGTACCTTGATTACCCTTTTAATTTCTTTTTATGTGCTCCTACGTGCTCCTATGTGTTTTTCTATGTGTTTTCATGTATCTTTGTACTTATAGTTTCTTTTTATCCATATGTGAGTGTTTATTTATTTATGTTATATTATTTACTCGAATTTAATTTTTGATTATTCAAAGAAATGTAATAGATAGGTAATATTCTATTTAGCAAAAATTTTTGTATTTAGATAGTTAATGTAATAGATAGATTATGTGTTATCCATTTAACAAAAATCTTATGTATTTAGATAGAAAATGTAATAAATAGGTTAGATAGGTTATCTTTTATTTTTTATTTCTATATTGTAATTAGGCTTTCCCGGTGTAATAGTTAGAGCTTTGTGTGCTATGTGTCCTTATGTGTTTTATTCGTTTTCTTTAGGACTTTGCATCTAGAATATCATGCTTATGTGTTATGTGCTCCTATGTGCTATTATGTGCTTTTATGTGATTATTGCTTCAATCTATGCTTTATTTATTTGTTTGCTTTATTATTATATATGTGTGTACCATCGCCACACTAGTCCAACGCTAGTTGTGGTTAATTTCGATTTTCTTCGCTAGTCCAACGCTAGCAGAGAATTTTTTAGAAATTAGGTTAGTCCAATGCTAGACTTTTAGGTCATTTAGTATTAAAATCATTTCTTGTGTTCATTCATGCCATTTCACACACATTTTTGTTTTAGGCCTTTTACCATTTGTATGATTTTTATATATATAATCTATCACTTACTATCTAGTTTTAAACATATGTTTAGTGCATAACATTTAGATTCCACTACACATAGAATTTTAGGTCATTTGTGTGATTTGACTAGAAATAGTCATCTACTCACGTGGGAAGCGATGGCGTACATGTCGTTCCCCCCTCCGTGAGTAGAAACATCTAGTCACGAGTCCATTAGTCCCCCGTTTCCGTTATGTTTGCATTCCCACTTTCTTTGTTCACTTACTATCTATATTACTATTTTCTTTTTCTTTTGCATATTCACTTTGCATCTACACTCGTGACTCCATCAAGGTCTAGACTCGGGTTTCGCAATTAATGCGGTAATCCCGACTAAACCTCAATGGAACATTTTGTCCCTTAACGATGCCCATTTTTAGGACTAGATTTGCATTCATATCGGTACATCCAAATGCAACAAAATCTAGGGTTATATTAGGAAAATTTAGACTAAACCTCGCAACTAGTTTCGGCTAGGTTGAAAGGGTGCCTTAGGCACAAGCCTTTGCCTTCCCTTTTTTCAATTGCAACTCCCGAACCTTTTTTTCTTGTTTTCAAAGACCTGGAGTCGTCTAAAAAGGATTTTTCTTGTTTTTCCTACATTTTTCAAAAAATCATTTCTTTAAATAAATCATTCCCAAATTTTTACCTTTTACAAAATATTTTTGGTGACTTGGTACACCAAAACTCAATACCAAGTGGCGAGTCCTTTTTCACTAAAAAACCCTTTTTAGACTCTATTTTTCAGGCTCAAAACCGTCGCATTTTCAAAGTCTCATTTTAGCCCTTTTTTCTTTTGTTTTTAAAATAAAGTATTTATTTGTCACATTTTTTATCAAATCATCTTTTATAAAGCATTTTCCAAATTATTTTTTACGAAAATTTACACGCTTTTTTTCCAATAAATAAAATCACATTTAACACTTTATTTTTCTTTTTTCGACTTCCTCACTCACACTTATCATTTATTATTATCCCTTCGAAAAATGGGGCGCGACATTGACATCCAGCATAATCAGAATCAGTATATCCAACGATCTCGAGCTGATCTGATCTCCGATATGCGAGCATGTAGTTCTTTGCTTTCTATAAATACCGCAAGACCCGTTTGGTTGCTTTCCAGTGGTCTAATCTTGAATTGATTAAGTATCTACCCAGCATCCCTGTAATGTACGCAATATCCGAACACGTAGAAACCTAAACATACATCAGACTCCCTATTGCTGATGCGTAAGGAATCTTCTGAATTTCTTTGTTCTCAAAAACATTCTTAGAACACTGATCGAGACTAAACTTGTGTCCCTTAGCAACAGGGGTGTCACCTGATTTACAATTTTGCATGCAATACCTTTTGAGAATCTTTTCAATATATACCTTTTTTGATAGTCCAAGAATACCCCGAGAACGATCCCGATGTATCTGTATACCCAACACAAAAAATGCATTACCAAGATTTTTCATCTCAAAATTCTTAGTTAGAAATCTCTTAGTTTCATGCAATAAGTCTATATAATTACTAGCAAGCAAAATGTCATCAACATATAATACTAGAAAAATATATTTGCTCCCACAGAGCTTATGGTATGCGCATTCATCAACCAAATTAATCTCAAAATCAAATGAGATGATCACTTGATGAAATTTGAAATACTATTGTCGAGATACCTACTTGAGCCCATAGATGGATTTCTAAAGTTTGCAAACCATATTTTTTGCATCTCCCGATACAAAGTTTTCTGGTTACACCATATAAATTGTCTCATCAATGTTACCATTAAGAAACACTGTCTTTACATCCATCTGGTGTAACTCAAGATTAAAATGTGCCACTAATGCCATTATAGTCCTTAAAGAGTCTTTCGAAGAAACCGGAGAGAAAGTCTCTTTATAGTCGATGCCTTCTTTCTGTGTAAAGCCTTTTGCGACAAGACGGGCTTTGTACCTCTCCACATTGCCTTTTGAATCCTTTTTGGCTTTAAATATCTATTTATAACTAATTGGTTTCACTCCTTTTGGCAATGGGACAAGATCCCAAACGTCATTATCTTTCATAGATTTCATTTCTTCATTCATGCCATCGATCCACTTTTGAGAGTTAGAACTTTCCATAGCTTGATGGAAGTTGATTGGATCATCTTCCACCACTCCAATGTCATCCTCATGTTCTTGGAGAAATACAATACAATCATCTGGCACTGCACTTCTCCTTTCTCTAGTGAATCTCCTTAATGGCACTAGTTCTTGAGATAGTAGAGTTTGTTCTTCTCGAACAGTTTCTGGAATGGGAGGTATCTCAACATTGTCTTGATTTGTTGTGTCATAAACAAGATCAAGAATAGGATCCTGAGCAAGATCAATAACACATGTGGGAATATTAACATATTCTTCTTCAAAGACAGTGTCCCTAACTGTATCTTCTCCCCCAAACTCTACATCCTCAAAGAATCAGCATTTCCAGTCTAAAAAATTGTCTTAGTTGTGAGATCATAAAATTTGTAACCCCTGAATCTTTTAGAGTATCCAATAAAATAACAATTCACTGTCCTTGAGTCCAATTTCTTTTCATTTGGTCTATAAGGCCTTGCCTCAGTTGGACATCTCCATATATGCAAATAGTTCAAACTGGGTTTCTTTCCAGTCCAAAGCTCGTATGAGGTTTTGGTTATTGCCTTTGTTGGAACTCTATTAAGGATATATGCTACAGTCTAAAGTGCTTCTCCCTAGAGTGATTATGGTAAGATAGAATGACAAATCATACTCCTCACCATGTCTTTAAGTATTCTATTTCGTCTTTCAAAACACCATTCACGGTTGGTGAACCAGGCATAGTGTACTGTGGGACGATACCGCATTCCTCTAGATAATTAGCAAACAGCCCTGGACGTTGTTCACCTGAACCGTCATATCTACCGTAGTACTCACCACCACAATCAGATCTAATGCTTTTGATTCTTTTGTTGAGTTGGTTCTCAACTTCAGCTTTAAAATTTTTGAACACATCCAGTGATTGTGATTTTTTATTAATGAGATATATGTAGCCATATCTTGAGAAATTGTATATGAACGCTATAAAGTATTGTTGACCATTCCAAGCAGATGTAGGAAATGGCCCACAAATATCTGTATGTATAAGTTTTAAGATGTCCAAGGCCCTGTTGGCTTCAAATCTCCTTTTATTGGTTTATTTCCCCTTTATACAGTTGATACGATTATCAAAATCTGTAAAATTTAAGGGGTCGAGAATTTCATTTGATACAAGTCTTTCTAGTCTTCGTTTGGAGATATGACCCGATCTTTTGTGCCATAATGTAGCTGAATTCTCATTGGTTAATTTTCTTTTTACACCTCGGTACTCAAATGTAGGGATTCATTAAATAAGGCACTAGTATCAACCATATATAAATTATCGTAATATAATAAAAAACCAGAACCAACTAATTTTGAATCATTAAACAATCTGAATTTTCCATCTACAAATGAACAAAAATAACCAGATTTTTCCAAAACAGAAACAGAAATCAAATTCCATCTAAAAGACGGTACAATAAATGTTTCATTAGGATCCAAATAAAATCCAGTCTTTAACAATAATCAAAAACTTTTATTGCCTCAACTTCAACTGTTTTGCTATTGCCCACGTAGATATATCTTTCATTATCATTAGGCTTTCGACAACTCAGGCAACTCTGCATAGACACTCTGATGTGAGTTGTTGCACCAGAATTAATCCATCTTGTGTGTCTAGGTACTGAAGTTAAATTAACCTCAGAACAAACCAAATTAAGAAGGATACCTTTCTTAGCACGCCAAGCTTGATAGTTGGTGCAATGCTTCTTTTTATGCCCTTCGACTCTGCAAAAGAAACAACCATTCTTTCTCAGTTCAACTGGTTTCTTTTGTTATTTCTTTTGAGATGCTGTACCTGCAGCTTCCTTATCCTTCTTCCTTTTATGTCCCTTACCTTTATTATTAGTAGATGAGATTAGGTGAGCACTTTCTGTCTTGTCTTGCTTCAACCTTTCCTCTTCCTGCACA
>JAMWEH010001426.1:0-23320 GCA_024721245.1 Mitragyna speciosa
TTTTCTTTAAGGAATGGATTTCTCTTGCAGCGGAGTTCAAGTAAAGGGATTAAGATGATAGTTTCATATTGCTATTATAATTATAGTTTTCTTCACGAGTGTGAACACCCAAAGTACGCACTAGAATAAAGAAAAGAAAAGACAACTGTGGATTCTACCAAAAAATTCATTCAGACTTGTGACGCTTTTGGTTACTCAGGTCAGTATCTCATATTTTCTTTTTTCAAAAATTACCAATATTCTTGCTCCTCTGCTAATGACTGACCTATTAAGTACCTGTTAGGCAAAGAGATTCAATTATAGGGAGGAAAAGAGACAAAAAGCAAAAGAAAAACAAAATGACGATGCTCCTAGTCAGTATTCACTGCCGGTTCTCTCACATTCAGATTCCAGATAACGCATCGCCCTTTGACCTGTTGAGCCTTGCATCATTTGGACAACCCCAATTAGTACCTTCAAATCAAAACAATGGATACGGTTCCTTAACCGTACCAAAGGCCCTGATGTCCAGAATGGTTGTTTAACATTCAACCATACTCTGTAGGGCAGAATTTGGCCATTCATATAACCAATATCCAATTTTCCCCCAAATACGCAAAGCAAAATTAAGTCTTTATATTATTTGAATATCAAGCTAACTAGCACACAAACCTAGGAAGCCATATACTTGTTCAGATATCAAAAAACATCGGTCATAAGCAGTATAACACAAAATTACAGCAACTGGCACCACCAGGTCCCTCGAAGAAATACTTAAGAACTCCCTTTCTGACACTCCGTTAAGCCATTACAGAAGCAAAACTTAACTACTTACGTAATAAATAAGTGGGAATTTCCTTTAATTAATTCCATCTAGACATGAAATGATTCTCTCACAACCTAAACTTGAATAGCATTTCAAGATTAAATACACGAATGAAGTACGTATAGATCAAACATTTCTCTCCGGAATCTAGAGAAATTTTGCAAAGTTCAACCTTCAACCATATTTCAAGATCAAACACTAGACAGTTACAAGAGCATACTGAGAAACCAACGAAGAAAATGGATAAAGGTGGGAAATGGGTATCCAGAAGTACAAAGGAGGCGGCCAAGAAAGCGTTTGAGACACAGAAAAGACATATAAAATGTCCAATATGGGGAGAGATTCAATTTGACAAGCTATTAAACCCACAATATATGTAGATAACTCCATATCACAAATTCACGAATCGCAATACAAACATGAATGCATCCATCTGTGCACGTAGAAAACCAGTTTCAAATATTCAGAATCACATCTTCAAAAACAACTAAAAAGAAAAAATCAATCTAAACATGTTACCAAGCGGATACTACCACTCAAAAGAAGAATTATCTCCCGCAATTATTTTTGCACAAAGTAAGGAAAATTTCACAACCCAGTTTCTAGAGATGTTAATCCTGCCTTGAAGCTATGAAAGTTGTTGGAACTCTCATTATTTCTGGTTAGTAACAGAAGTATTTTGTACTTACCCAGAAAACAGCAGTATTTAACGGAAAATCGAGCAGACATACGTGTCAGAACCAGGGTGTATGCAGGTGACAAAAGGGTGCAGGGGAGCTAACGGGCGTCAGTGTTGTGGTTGCTCGAGGCGAGTCAGAGAGCAGTCATGGGCCAAGTTGTGGAATTGCAGGCGGGTTTAGTCCTGGAGTAACGTAAATCCGAGCAGCAGAATATGGGAGTGCAACCCAATGATGATTCTCAAATGGTACCATTACATTGTCACTGAGGCGTACCCATCGGATTATGGCTCGCGTATCAGGGCCAAGCCGTGCCCCCCACTAGAATCCCATGATGCTCCAGAGCTTGCACTTCTTGATCCCCATTCACCGTGTGGCCCATCATATACAGATAAGCGATCCAATTGGCAACATAGTATCTCCCATAACGATATACCCTCGTGTCAGCCCAAAACCGAAAGTGATCAGCCGAAGTGAAAGAGTCCAAGTTGCCGCGGTAGACAATCAACTCGCCTAAATCATTAAGCACATGAACATCCATTTCAACGCCGCCAACTATCACTATGTCCATTTTTTTCTGTCATCAAATAAAGTCAATTGATATGTATGAATCTAGGGCTAAATTTGGAACTGTAAAAACCAGCAAATCCAGAAATTTGGTACTATTTTAGATTTCGAACTTCTAAAACTAATAAAATCAAGAACATAATCTGATTTCCCAGCACACCTGTACATTACACAGTATATACGATTGTGAAAGGAAAATTCTCAGCTGATTATGCGATAAGGTCTGTCATTTTCCATAAGGTGCTCGACGAACAGAGAAAATAAAAACTAAAAAAAAAAACATATTAAAATGTTTCGCTTTTCAACTCTTGATCAGCTGAAGCAGAAAGCTTCAAATTCACTGGTGAATGCATGCATTATAGTTGGTAATAGTGACGAAATACAATGCACGACCAAACATTCACAATTCCATAGTTTTTGAACTTATCGATCAAATATATACAGAAATCTTCATGATCTAAATTAACCAGGAGAGAAACGGAAGATCGAGAGGAGTTCGAACAACAGATAGTAATTTTAAAAAAGAAAAGAGCCAGAAATTCTTCCCAAAATGAAATAAATTCACTAATTCAACTATTAGTTGATATCATCCACTGATCGTCTCGATTACATAAATGAAAAGCATCAATTAAATTGCGAATTTAGAAAAACCTGCTGATGATTGAGGAACAGAGTTTTATGGCAAATTTGTCTTCGCAGCGGTTCAGAATCGTTCCAATCCTACATAACAAATTCAAATTATGCAGACTTTGTAGTTATAGAAACTGAAGAACAATCAAAATTCATCCATTTCATCATCGAAATCTGAAACGATCAACAAATAAAACTAAGAGAAGTGAAATTTTTCATAATTGAAACCTTATTTTTTTAAGCTTCGTAATTGAAACTTGAAAATTATCTAATAACTAGATGAAGAATATAATTACCTGAATTACACTCACCTCTCCACGTGAGTGTGAGAGAAAGTAATTCAAATCGGCTGCTGAAAATTGCTCAATTACAGCGTATATATATATATTACACGGAATCCATGCAGGCGGGAAAAAGTGAGGGGTCTTCTTTTCCAATTTTCGTCCCAGATTTCGCAGTAATTAGCTTCAGTATTTTGAAGTTAGTCCTTAATTTGGGATAATTTCACTTGGACCCGATAGTTTTCGTCATCTTGCAAGTAAGGTCTAATCATAACATGGCTAAAGCGTTGTCCATCATAATTTTCTTACGTGTTAAATTATTATGTGAAATTGTGACACTAAAAAACAAGAAAGAAACAATCCCATGCACTTTTTAAATAAAGTAAATTATGGTTTATATTTTTCAAATAACTTATTAGAAATTTATTCCAGATGAGCTTATTATAAAACTTTCTGAAAAGTTTTATGTAAATTCCGCCCAAAGTCACAAAACTTAAGAGGGTATATTATACGGATCCATAAACCTACTATTTTGTCTTTCGTCATAAAAAAAAAAAAAAAAAAAAAAAACCTACTATTTTGTCCACTCCAACTTATGGGCTAGGATGAGAGTGGGGATGTGGGCAGGGTTTAGGCCAGTAGTTTAAATAATTGGGCTGGATTAAAGGTTGAGTTTTGTGAACTTGTGTGGCCCATTGAATCTGGTATTTTCGCAGTTGAGAATTTTTTGTTCTTTACCTCTATTCCCAATCGCAAGAAAAATTTTTACATTAGAAGTCTGTTTGTTTAGACTGAAAATATTTTTAAAATTATTGTTGGTCCCAAACACCAAAATACTAGAGTGACATGAAACTTAAGTACCTACTTTTATAACTTCAATTATCAAACTAATTTTTATTTTTAATTATTATCAACTAATGTTTTCATCATTTTGGGTTGTGATTATAGTTATGTATATTTTTTCATTATATTATGTTGAAGATTAATTATAAACAAAACAATCTCTAGTTAACTCTATTTACTTGTCAAACATTTATTACAATTGTTATTAGTCTATTTAACTCAAATTAACAATAAAAAATAAAAAATATCAAAAAAAATTATGTTTCAAAATATTTTCACACTATCATCCTAAACACCAAAAAATTGTAAGGAAAATGGCATTTTCTATGTCAAATATTTTCTTAGGAAAATAATTTCCTTACGAAAATATTTCACATCTAGGGGTGGCAATCGGATGGGGTTTCGGGTTGGTGGGTCGGGTTCAGGTGATGAGTCGGGTTGAGCCATAGGCATAACACCCAATTTGCCAACCCGAACCCGACCCAAGTCAGGTTGGTGGGTTGACTCCTTGATCCGAAAAAAAAAAAAAAAACAGAGGAGGAAGGAGAAGAAGAAGAAGAAAAGAGGAAAGAGAATAAGAAGAAAAGAGACTAACACACACAATGATCAAATACATTTTTTTTCACACACTAATATCAAAATCACACACTAATATACACTTGATTTCTTTTACAATCTACTCTTCATAAACCTAGAGTAGAATTCTTAATTTCTCTTACTATCTACTTGATTAATTATCCAAGGTGAAATTTGTGTTTGAATGTAGATGGATGAAACAAAACTACAAAATGTTAGTTTTTTTTTTTTTTGGGTTGGAGGGTCGACCCGCAGGTCAGTCGGGTCCAACCTAATTTTGATCCAACTAACCAAGCTTAAACCCAAACCTGTTATTTTCGGATTAGGTTCGTGTTGTGTTTTCGGATTGTGTCAAAAATTGCCATCTCTATTGACATCCAACCAAACGGACCCTAACTTATGGTACTACGTGAATTGTGATGTGCATTGATTTTTAAAAATATTTTATCCACGTTCAAATTTTGATTTTTGGTTACATAATTGATAAGCTAAGAACTACAATTTTTATTACAGTTTTACTTTTTGAGCAAAAAGGTTTGCTTGTAAGTTTGAAGTTTTAAGTAGGGCTGTTTGGACTGGAGCTACTTGCAAGTCACTCGTGAGTAGTTAATAGATTGGCTCAAGCTCAGTTTTGACTGAGCTACAAGTTGAACCCAAGTAATATAAATCAAGTTCAAGTATTTTAAGTATTCGGAGCTTTTCAAGGTCGATAATATATATACTTTTTTTTATAAATAGCTTATATTACTAAAATATTTCATATATTTTGAAATAATAACATATTGTTATTGATACTTGAATTTGAACTCCATACGTCTTGTATACATTCTATCTTTTTGTATACATTCTATCTTTAACTTAGATGATAAAATGATTAGCGGAACTGCATAACATGGCATGCAAGGTGCCTCTTGTATGACTTGATACATCCCTCTTTTAACTTTTTTTTTTTCTTTTTGGCTAAGAACATGACATATCAATGTCTTATGTAAATTTGATCTTTTTATGCTGAATGCATTAACAATTGTATCAATCTTAAATCTCCCCCAATTTCAGTTAATCCACGCGTCAGTTTTCTGTCCGCAGGCAACATTTTAGTCAAACCAAGACGAAAAAGTCTGAAATCCCGCCCCCCTGAATTTTTAAACAAGCACAAATGACAAAAACCATGCTCCATAAATCCCTCTACAATTCGTATGCTTCCCACTTCCCACCTTTCCTGATTTATCTGCTGTTTCTTGTACTAAAATTTTAATTTTAAAGTGTCTACTGGGAGCTTGCTAGGACGCAGTATATATGGGCAAATACACAATAATGTACATTGAATAAATCATCTTGACGAAGACAGACAGAGCATTTATAATCCCTATTATCTAGACAACCAAATGATCCAATCCAACCCCATAAATCCTCATGAATAGGCAGTCAGTCAACTTTAACTGGAATTAAAATATCCGTACATCATTCCTTTTTTCAGTTTAATTGCACGACCCTGCATGATAAAGTGATTCTGAACATGCCGAGGCCTGACCGTTATGTTAGGCAAACATCTTAAATGTAACCACCAAATTAGAAATATTTTCTCCTGAATAATATGTCACATGCCCAATTCTCACTTTTTGATTGGACCTTGCAATATGATTTCATAAAATCTACATACACGGTAGATCTGTACAAAGGGAGTAATTCAATACGAAGTTCTAAAGTAAATAAAATGAAATTCCATCGCATTCAAATAAAAATTACAAAATCCCTATAAATTTCATTGATTTATTGTCCTCGAAAAGTAATTAAAATGTAAAGTCCACTGTATATACCTGCCACACATCTCGTATACCATCATCACATTATATAAATGTTATTTGCCATTTTATATCGAATAATTTAAGAGGATGAGTCAGGAGGAGCAGATATTGTATTGATGCATTATTTACTTTATTATAAATAGTCCACTCCATGCATTTACACTCTTTGCCTCCCCAGACCAACCATAAATACCATAGATCCAGAGACGAGACAATTCACGCTGGTCTTAATTTTCAGCTATCATGGACACGGGATTGGGGACGTGGTGCAATTCTGTCGATGGGGATCATCATCTCTGCTGTTGTTGGAGCAGAAGTTACTCTGGAAGATTTTACGATCGTTTTGTGACATACACAAGTCCAGCAAGCAGGTCAAAAGCACCAGTTTGGAGACAGTTGTGGAGGAAGATCAAGAAGGAGAAGCAAAAAATGTTAGATCGTTCAAGTTCAATGAGGTTTGCTTACGATCCCTATACTTATTCTCAAAATTTCGATCAGGGCTTGTCGTGGGCTGATCCTGATGACCTCTCTCGATCATTTTCCGCTCGGTTTGCTGTTCCATCAAGGATCTTTGATGAAGATGTATTAGTGGCTTAAATTTTGAAGAGACTGTAGACCTTAAACAATCCATTGCTTTGATTTTTTCTATAGCTGGACTCCATTTTAGCTGTAATGTTAATTTGTCTGTGGTTGAATATGCTGTAGTGCTTGTTTTCTTTCATTCTGTATATTATTTGCTCCTCTTCCTCCTTCGCTTCTCCCCCTCCCTCAAATGTGTAAAATGAAGTATATTGAATAATGATTTACTATGGAATTAGAGGCCTTGGAAGTGAAATATGGTACACAGTTAACGTTGGTGTTGAAAAGATGTTAAAGTCAACAAGCACAAGGTTTTATATTTTTAAACGACAGAAAAAAAAGTATAATTGATGTGCCAGTACTATTTCTTGTTTTCTTGATAGCCATGAATGATTGATTTCTTCCATGCTTACCCCTTTCATTTCCATCATTCCTGCGTTGACTTTTTAAGATTGAAGTTGAAGGAACCTGTTAACGGCAAAAGGAATCTGCATGGTTACTTTTTGTCATCGTCTTACTTGCTAATTCGTTGAATAATGGCAATAGTTTTATAGTACCAAGCATAGACTTTATATATTCAAATGTTAGGTGATTGAAAACAGAAGCTCTTGTCCATTTCTTGGTGCTAATATCGAACCGTGAGCAGTGGAATTATATTATATTGTTGTTCATTGGGTAGGCGGAATTATAAATGAGGTAGATGTACAAACAAAGATGGAATGAATTCCGGTAATACTTTTTGGCAATGGACAATGTACAATATTATTAAATTTGCTGATGCTTCATCAGCAATTGAACAAAAAATGGTCCACTAATAAGCATCTATATAATCTCCCAAGTGCATCCAAACATATTATATGTCGAGAAAGATCATTCAAACGGTTAGATTTATTTTTCTGTGGGTTACTTATTTATTTTCTGGTTTCTCGTTGTGCCTGAAGATTCAGGAATTGGGAATGGAATTCTTTTCCCCTGCCTTTTCAGTCGATATTACTACCGATGAACGAACAACAACAACGTTCCGCTTGTCAACCCGACAAAATTATATCTTTAAAAGAACTATTAAAATTGTCAATGCATCAAGATTGCAATTTTGGCAACCGCCCTTTCTTAAGCTGAAAGGTCATGAGTATCTTAAGGAATTAATTTCTTTAAATGAAGAATTTGTTCCATACAGCTAAACATTGGCCTCTGCTTGTAGAGGAAGAGAGTTCAAATTTTAAGAAAAACTCGAGACATAAAAAAGCACTTTCTAAAAGCCTGAGATGGGATAAGTCAAAAGTTGCTGCATGTCACCCATCCACGAGATAAACATAAAATAAATGCATTAAATGGAGGGTGATATAGCCAGTCAGATACAGCACCACCTGCTGCATTTCAGGCACCATATAGGGATCGAGAAAATTCAGCTGATCCAGTTTCTAATTGTCAAGCTTGTGTCCCCTCTGAACTTTACAACATGGATCTTGAAAACAAGCTAGAAAGGATAGACCAAGCTATTTTTTTGTTGTCTGTAGATAGGTCGCGGTGATGTTGTCTTTCAAAATATTATTTCAGACGAAGCAAAAGTTGATTTTACAGCATTCAAGCGTCCGAATTGGCACGTTCTTAGACCCTTTCCTCGCAAAAAGAAGGAAATTCTTCTAGTAATTCATTAGACTTTGTTTCCAATAAATTAGCCTCTCTACACCCTTTGTCAGAACTGATCAGACGTGGTAGTGATTATTGGGTAGATTTTCGCAGCAGCATAACAACAGTAACGACCTATCAAGGAAATAATTTCGTATAACTAACTTTCTTATTATATATGATGCCACACAATATTTTAAAATTATAAGTTCCCCAATAAGCTCTTCCTATATGAGTTAAATACAAAAAGGTTGGTGATATTTCAGCTTTCTCATATCTACATATTTGTCACACCTCTTAAGTGACTCTTAAGTATATTTGTTAAAAATAAAAAAAGAGTGACTCTAAGTATTTAACCCTGACACGTATAATGTGGGTGCTTTAGATATAAAATTGAGAATAAAATTCTTTGTAGGAAAGTTTGAAATACTCTAGTTTTCTTCTCATTTTTTGTTTATAAAAGAAAAAATAATAGGGTACTCAAGTGTGACGACAAATGTAATAAAGAGAAATTAATAAGACATACCTTGTAGCTAGTTCTTCTGACTTTGATGGTCCCAATCTGTAAGTTGGTCCCAAAATTCATTCAATAGAAAATGGATGCTCACCAACAAACTCATCAGTCATCGTCCTTTTCCAATTTAGGAGCTTCAACTTTTCAAGACAGGCAAAGTCATGGCAATGAATATGATTTCTGAACCATGACCAAACCACTACCTACCTCAATTATGGTATTCATGGCAGGATCTTACGTCCCGATTTTCTTCTGTTAAACATGGTATGCAAAGGTTAAATAAACGAAGCGTCCAGTATGATCTAATAGACCATTGCAGTGATATGCTTGACTTTAATTTTCTTCCACCCACAGTATAAAAAGGGATCTCTATAATCTACCTCGTCAACTCAGCATGATAACACACCTATGCAACACTGAAAAAGAAAAAAATAAGCTTACGGCCTATTTATTAAATTGGAGCAGGAAATCTTGGATTTCCTTTTTTTTTTTTTCCATAATAAACATCCTAGCAATTGCTAATTGGAAGCAATACTGGTGGCAGTCTAGTACCATTGAGCAAGTTAATTGACAATAAGCAGTGCAGGGTGTACAAATGTTCGGTACATAAGATCGTTTGTGTATGCACATAATTCCATGACCAAAAGGTTACTCACATAAATCAACTTGAGAACCTGGAGGAGGACTAACCAATTCTTTCGAAAAAGAATTAAATAAACCGGTTTTACTATTGCAGCCAAGCTTGGCGGGTTATGACTTATGACTTATGAGAGAAGCCAAAAATGATGATTGCTATATGGGGAAACTGCAGTCTATCAATACAGCACAGTTTGATGCAGCACCAGACCCCATTCCATTAAGTTGATGGCTTCATCCCAGATGGTACTTCCATATACCTTCAAATTTCTTGCTTCTTTTTCTTTATTCATTACTCCAGAGCCTCTCTGCTCTGCTTTGCAGAGATTATTCTTAGTATCACAGTCATCACATCAGTTGATAGAAGCACATAAAGAGGCCTGGAGGCAAGTTGGCTCTTTGATTTCGCAGTGTGGCGAGGAAGATTAGTATAAGCAATGACTACAAGAAGAGCCATCACGATGGAACAAAATACTCGCGTATACTCTGAAGATATGATGCAGGAATTTGTTTCTTTGGGACTAAAATAACTAATGAGAGTTCCACCATCTGATGATTTCAAGAACATTCTGCATCATCTGATGCTTTACTGACTCTTGTATTAATAGCTGAGAATTGTGCTTCATTTTTATATGTGGCTGCAGGATCTTTCATTTTTTCTGCATTTCTGTGATCATTTAGGTCATATTTCAATGTTAGACTGTACAAATCAGTTAACCTAGAAGACAGTTATTAGAGAAATTCTGTTGAAGCAACCATAAATGAGTTCAATGCTTGGTGTTCCAAAATTAAAACTAATCTTTGAGAACAAAATTCAAGCGAAGAGAACTAATTTCTGGGCAGAGAAACTTGATGACGGTAATCAAATCAATCATCTTTCTTCTGATTCCATATCATTTGGTAATAGAATGTCTAAAGATCCGTATCACGAGTGTTCAATGACAATATAGAATGAAGGGCATAACACATCATTCATAGCAACATTTATATGTGCATGAAAATCTCTAATTATCAAATATATTGGAAATTGAAAAGGAAATGTACCACGCAAATGGGGTTGTGGTGAAGATTGATAATATCTATCTTGTTGTTGAGAAAGAGGGATCATTGTTGGCATTAACAGCAGCTGAGGCTGATGGGTGGTATTGAATGTGAATAGTTGCGAAATTTGGGAAATGTTATTTAGGGTGATTCTTGTAGGTTCTGAATGCCGCCACTGATCAATGCGAATTTATCTGAACCCCTCTCCTCTATCCTCAGCCTCTTTTCTTCCCTTTGCATCTCTGTGTTTGAGTATCTCTAATTCTCTATATGGCCCTTTCAGGCTCAGACTTCAAAGAAGAAAAGTGGAGGAAGTCGTAATTGTTTGTTAATGGTCAGCAATTTTTAACGTGTAATTCTCTTCTGTTTCTCTTTTGACGTCGTCTTTTTTTTTTTAGCTACGTTACAGTCATCTTTTCTGTTTTAACAAATATTTTTTATTAAACAAAAATAAAATACAAAGTACACCAGTGTACAATTTGATTCACGCGATCTAACACATATTATGGCCTTTTGTCATTAAAAGCAAATATATATGTTTCTTCTACGAGCAGCGTAATTCTTGATATTATCACAATAATATATAACAATTTATTAACATCTTGTTACTTGATTCAAGTGATGTAACCAGCAGAAGTATATACAGATCCATGATATGCTATTTGATTTTTTCTTGGGAACAGTTCTTGGATCAATGAATAACGGTTTTTCTCAAAATACTTTTTTGAAAAGGTGTAAAATCCCTCGTTGAATATTAATTGAAGTCCCGTTAAATTAATGTTGCATTTACACAACCAAACAAAAGCTGTTAGACCTTAGCTTTTCTAATCTTACGTTACTCCCCAAGTTTGATTTTTTGGTCCAAATATAAGGCCACACGTCCTCTTCCATGTGTTCATTTACCCAATCCTAGAGGGTTTTATTTCGAAGCAAAGCAAATAAGAAGAGAATGCCAAACCAACTTCAAAAATCTCTTCAAGACTACCTCTCAAAGATGAAGAAACCAACCCCACAAATTCAATCGCCAACATCAAGAACTCTCACTTCATCTACTAGTTGGATTCTACGTGGATGCAAGCACCCCAAGACAACATCTTCTGCCTCTGATCACAACAATAAAAGTGAAACAAAACAAGAGGCCATATTATCAGATGCAGATTGTTTCGTCTTGGAGAATTTCAAGTCCCTGTACAAGAAGGAAGAAGATGGAAAGGATAGTGGGGAGATCAAGAGAAGCCATGAAGCAAGAGAGGAAGAAAAACCCATTGGAATTTTGTTGGAGTCGCCTAGGTTCATGGATCCACCAGAGATCAATCTTTGCGACTCTCACAGGTTTTTCATACCCCCGGCAGGCTCTTCGGTGTCCCTAATTGAGGAGGCTCGAACGAGCTTGACAACAAGCACGTTAGAGGAGGTCGGCTCCAGCTCCACTACAACCACCACCACCACCACCACAAATTCAGCTAGAAATGGTAGAATGAATGATTCAACAAGAAGAATAAGTGATGATGGTGGTGATGCGAACCAATTGCTAAGCCCTGAGGATTTTATCACTGTTTTAAAATATTCTTTCAGTCCATATTATGATTTTAAGAAGTCCATGCACGAAATGATCGAAGCAAGAATGCATCAAAATGGGAAAATCGACTGGGAATTCATGGAAGAGCTCTTGTTTTGTTATCTGAACTTGAACGATAAGAAGTCATACAAATTCATCCTCGGAGCATTCGTGGACCTGATCGTATTTTTGCGTGAAAACTCGGGCGGAGTCCCTGCAAAGCCACGGAGTGTTCGATCCAATAGTGGTAGGAGAAGGAGGAAGAATAGTTTATCAACTAAACAAGAGATCTAACGCAAGAAAAAAGACGTTGGTCATGAATTTCAGTAAAGAATTAATGTTATCGTTACTCGTGTAACAACAATTCTCTTAAATTAGTATGTTTGTGGTGAGTATTTCTTCACCTAAGTCTTAGGCTTCACATGCAATATTCCGTCATGTATTATTGCTATTCGGACTTTTCAGGATGGAAAATCACTTTCTTTATGATTAAGGCGTTTGTTTTTGACTTTTAAATTCGACTTTGCCGGTGCCTATGGTAGTTTTGTCTGCAGCTTGTTCCACTCCAGCCTCCAGGTTTCGATCTACGTAGATTTTACGCTGGTATTTTCATGCACTTATTTAATTTCTAACGTGCTAATATTTTCTAACATTTCAACTATTTTGAATAAAAAGAAAAGCAATTAAAACTATGGCGTATCAGTTGGCTTACACAAATTATAAATCATTGTAAACAATTTGTAAAATTTTATAACAACGTTGTAAAATGGGGTACTGAAAGAAATCTTAAATTATATATGTCAATGGCCAATTTACAACTTGCTATTTAAACCCTTTTTTTTTTTGGGGGGGGGGAGAGCATGAGCATGATGATAAACCGCAGGGTATAAAGACATTTTCCCGCCGTTCTTATTTACTGGAGTCGAGGATCGGACAGGTCGCACGGTTTGGGTCTTGTTGGACCTTGTGATCGAAGCCCATCAACGCTTTCTTCATCACTATTGCCAGGCCCAAAATCCCAAACTCTCTATTGGTGTTCCAATTTATTAGTGAATAAATAATACTATTAGTATTAGATGGTCATAGAAATAGATTTATGTATTTTAACAATGATGAAAGTAAAAGTTACTTTGCAAATCAATTGTAACATATTTTTGTTCTAGCATCCTCTGAAATTATTCATTTTTGTTGGGTTCTACAAACTAATGTTTATAAACAACTAATAGGAAAATATTTTTGAAGAAATTTAATCCAATTAACAACTAATGAGCGTTCGTAATAGTCTTTAAATGTTTACAAATCCACCAGCTTAGTTGTTAAGTCTATTAACTTCGAACTTGTGTTAGATAGATTGATGCCTCAATTTAGTAAATAATAATAATAATATCTAATTTTCATTATAAGAAAGAAATTTAAAAGGTAACAGATAAAAAAAATTAACAATTCACATATTTACATGTCTCAATTTAGTCAAAGACCTAATTATCATATCAGTAAATGATTTTTAAGGCAAAAGATAAATAAAAATAAATAGTGCTAAGTATCCATAGCATGTGTAGCAACGTGAATACATTGAATTGGACCTACACAATCTTCTTTACTTAGGCCCAAGTCTCTAATTTCCGGCCCACGAACGGAAGAATGTTCAAAAGATCTTTCTAGAAGAAGTGAAGAAGCTCCCGGACACATGTCGACAAGTTGACCATCTCGTGAAAAACACATTAAAAAAGAAGACACAGAAACAAAAGGAGGAAAAAAAAAAACGTTGGATTTTTAGTAACTCGTAAATTTGGGTATCATATCAGGGGTTAAATTTGTAGAAAAGTAAACTAAATATTATAGGAAATAAATAATTATTAATGTGTAGTATTAAGACCGCTCACCCATAAATTACCACCAATCTGACCTAGTCTTTTGTTTTTTCCCCATATTATTAAGAAAAGAAAAGAAATCCAACGGGCCAAGTCCCGGGTTCTATTTCTTGCGGCAATTTCTTTATTTCTTTTTTTTTTCCGCGAAACTATTTTTGGAGAGAATTCCAGAAGCCTCTACGTTTATTATTCTCACAGGCCGCGGCGACTTTCGATCGTCCCGACAGCTTAGTATCATCCTCGTACTAATAAAAGGTTTTTATCTTCGAATCTCTTATCCTAGTGATTTATTCATGGTAATATATCTCAGATCTGTTGCATTCGTTTTAATTTGCTTGGTACGTTGAGATTTACTGCTTAATCCGAGTTTGTTTTGCACTCATCGGATTCATCATGCAAAATTTGCTATTTATTGTTCTGGTATTAATTAGGTGTATGAATTAAGGATTTTTATTTGTTTTTGGTGGAAACTAGGTTGTTTTTATTAGTACTTTTTTGTTGCATTTAATTTGTGGGAGAGTTTTTCTATTTTTGGTGTGATTGGGTGATTTTGTGAAGTTTATAAAAGATGCAAATCTGGTTGCTGTTACTTTTTGGGGTAGTGTATGGATTGATTTTGAAGGCATTGTTGTGGTTAATAGGTTGTAGAGTCTTTTGTAGATTAGCCTAAAGGGAGAAAAGGGGAGACAAGTGGGAGGAAAACGTGCTTTTTTTTTTTTGGAGGGGGGAGGAGGATTTTGTACTTTGGAGCTGTCTCTTGGTTTTCGTCTGCTAATGATTGCTGGTGCAAATGTTGATGTGTCTTTGCACTTCCATTTATTCTTGGTCAAGTAATATGGGATCAGACGATTGGTTTTATGGAAAAGAAGAAAAAAAGATGTCAAGGGTCTTGGTGGATTGCCATGATTAAATTTTGCAGCTTAATATTGATATATGTTTGCATTCTTAATGGATCTTGATTTTTGAGAGTAGGCAACTTTAATAATTAATTAGCAGCTTAATAGGTTCCTTTGGTAATTACATGTGCTCATGCTTTGTTCATAATACAGGGGTTATGCTCTGAATAGTTTCATTTTTCTGATGGATAGCAATTTTGAGTAGCATAAAAATGACCGAAACTTAATATCATCTTTTTGTTTTTTCAGGAGTTGAACAACCTAGTTGGAAGTTGAGCTTTTGCCTGTGGAAAACTTATACTATTAAAGGATGAGCGTGGTTGGTTTTGATTTTGGCAATGAGAGTGGTGTTGTTGCTGTTGCAAGACAAAGGGGGATTGATGTTGTCCTCAATAATGAGTCCAAGCGTGAAACCCCTGCTGTTGTGTGCTTTGGGGAGAAGCAACGTTTTCTTGGAACATCAGGGGCTGCTTCAAGTATGATGAATCCTAAAAACACTATTTCCCAAATAAAGCGGTTGATTGGACGTCCATTTTCAGATCCTGAGCTGCAACATGATCTTAAGGCTTTGCCTTTTACTGTAACAGAAGGTCCTGATGGGTTTCCTTTGATCCATGCTAAGTATTTGGGAGAAATATGGACTTTTACGCCTACCCAAGTGTTGGGAATGGTGTTTTCTGATCTGAAAAGCATAGCTGAGAAGAACTTGAATGCTGCAGTTGTTGATTGCTGTATTGGGATACCTGTTTATTTCACCGACCTTCAGAGAAGAGCTGTTCTGGATGCAGCTACTATTGCTGGTTTGCATCCTCTTCGCCTAATTCATGAAACTACAGCTACTGCTTTGGCTTACGGTATTTACAAGACGGACTTACCTGAGAACGACCAGTTGAATGTTGCTTTTGTTGACATTGGGCATTCCAGCATGCAGGTATGCATTGCTGGCTTCAAAAAGGGCCAATTGAAGGTGTTGGGTCACTCATTTGATAGATGTCTTGGTGGCAGGGACTTCGATGAAGTCCTTTTCCAACATTTTGCTGCAAAATTCAAGGATGAGTACAAGATTGATGTTGTCCAGAATGCCAAGGCTTGCCTCAGACTTCGTGCTGCTTGCGAAAAGCTGAAAAAGGTCTTAAGTGCAAATCCGGAGGCGCCTTTGAATATTGAGTGCTTAATGGATGATAAGGATGTCAGAAGTTTCATCAAGAGAGATGAGTTTGAACAAATTAGCATTCCAATCCTGGAACGCGTTAAGAAGCCACTGGAGAAGGCTCTTATGGAAGCTGGGCTTGTAATTGAGAACATTCATGCAGTTGAGGTCATTGGTTCATGCTCTCGAGTTCCTGCATTGATTAAGATCTTGACCGATTTCTTTGCAAAGGAGCCTAGGCGCACAATGAATGCAAGTGAGTGTGTAGCCAAAGGTGCAGCCTTGCAATGTGCCATTCTTAGTCCCACATTTAAAGTGCGAGAATTCCAGGTAAAGCTATTATATCTTTAGCTGGTTTTACCTTTCTTTTGGCTAATTTTGTTGCCTCTACTTTGGATATTAGTTGTCCCAAAGGGAAAGATGAAAGGATGAGTAATTCAATAGTTTATCTAGTTTTCAATGATATTCTTGTCTGCCTCTTCTTACTTTTCCTATTGTTTATTGTTCAACATGAGACGGTCATTTTGCAATTGGCCTGGTGATGAATAAGTTTACAAAATAAATGACTTGCAGTGAATTTTTTTTTTTTTTGGGCAAACCCTTGTCTCTCGCAGTATATGTTCTTCGATGTAATTCGAGATAGAACATTGATATTTTTGCTGAAGAGTTGACTGAGAAATATGGGTTTTGTGATATCATTACTTTAGACCATATGGATTATATGCTAGTAAAGAGATGGAATATTGAGACCGTGACAGCTTTGGTCTTCTGATGTATAGGTAAATGAAAGCTTTCCTTTCCCAATTGCATTGTCATGGAAGGGTTCTGCACCTGACGCACAGAATGGAGCTGCAGAGAACCAACAAAGCACTACTGTTTTTCCTAAGGGGAATCCAATACCAAGTGTGAAGGCTTTGACATTCTATAGATCTGGCACTTTCACAGTAGATGTTCAGTATGATGATGTGAGTGAGTTGCAGGCATCGCCAAAGATTAGCACTTACACGGTAATTGAGTTGTAGATATGTGTCATATCAATTTTATTTTGTCTATATTCAGACCCATTTTCAAAATAAGTTTTAGTGCATAGTTATAACTTTATACCTTACACGTGTACACTTCTTTACAGATTGGACCATTCCAAGCAACCAAGGGGGAACGGTCTAAAGTGAGGCTCAAAGTGCGCTTAAATTTGCATGGAATTGTTTCTGTCGAGTCAGCAACTGTAAGTCCTCAGAGCAAGGCCCTTTTGTTATTGTATTTTTCTACTTCCTTTTGTTGCCATCGTGGACATTGGTTAGAAGTTAATATTGCCCCTAAATATTTTCTCCAGCTGTTAGAGGAGGAGGAAATAGAAGTTCCAGTTGCTAAAGAGCCAGAGAAAGAAGCAAAGAAGATGGAAGTAGATGAAGTTCCATCTGAAGCTGCTGCGCCTAGTTCGACTTCGACCGAAACTGATGTAAACATGCATGATACTAAAGGTGCAGCTGATATTTCTGGAGTTGAAAATGGTGTTCCTGAGTCTGGGGACAAGCCTGTGCAAATGGAGACTGATTCAAAGGTATGAAGAGCAGTTAGTAAATTGACTTGAATGTTTTAGCATTTTGCCATTAAAGCTTTCTCCCTGTGCTTTCATATTTTCCCCCTTCTTAAATTTCAAATTTGACAAGGTGCATGTTGGTTATATCCCGCAGGTTGAGGCCCCAAAGAAAAAGGTGAAGAAGACCAATGTTCCTGTCTCAGAACTGGTGTATGGAGGAATGGCAGCTGCAGATGTGCAAAAAGCTGTGGAAAAGGAGTCTGAAATGGCTTTGCAGGATCGGGTTATGGAAGAAACGAAGGACAAGAAGAATGCTGTGGAGTCATATGTTTTATGACATGAGGAACAAGGTATGTGTAACAGTTGCATGAGTTGGTTTTGTTCCACGAGGGATGTCAAACTCATACTGTAGTTTCTTTCTTTAGCTTAATGACAGATATCATGAGTTTGTTATGGACTCAGAGAGAGAACAATTTGCCGTTAAGCTTCAGGAGACGGAAGATTGGTTGTATGAAGACGGTGAAGATGAAACAAAAGGTGTTTATATTGCTAAGCTTGACGAACTTAAGAAGGTTGGAACGCCTCAGATCAGTTATTTGTTTGTTTTGTATTTCTCTTTGAGTTCTAATTGATGTTAATGTGAGGATATGCTTGACTTTGCAGCAAGGTGATCCAATTGAGGAGCGTTACAAGGAATTCATGGAGAGAGGATCTGTGATTGATCAATTTAAGTATTGCATCGACAGTTTTAGAGAAGCAGCAATGTCAAATGATCCCAGGTTTGATCACATTGATCTATCGGAAAAGCAGAAGGTAGGTTCTTGCCATTTAGTATTTCATCCCTAGCCCTTCAGCCATGTTGTGTTCTTATTGTTTGGTTCCTTCTCATGCTTTTGTGCTTGTAGGTCTTAAATGAATGCGTGAAAGCTGAGGATTGGTTGAGAGAGAAAAAGCAACAGCAGGATGTACTTAAGAAATATGATAATCCTGTTCTCTTGTCAGCTGATATGAGAAGGAAAGCTGAAGCTTTAGACAGGTATCGATTTTGGAGAATGACCATATATTTTCTCTTATTATTTACTCAGATTGTTAACCACGCGGATATTCTTGTGCAGGTTGTGCAGGCCTATAATGACAAAACCAAAGCCGGCGAAGCCAGCTACTTCTGAACCTGCATCACCCGCACCTACCCAGGGAACTGATCCACAACCTCAAGGTGCAGAGAGCCCCAGCCCACACCCCAGCCAAAATAGCCATGCTAATGACAGTGCTGGAGCCGGAAATGAAGTACCACCAGAACCTACAGAACCAATGGAAACGGACGAATCTGAGACAGCACCAGGGGCTGCATAAATCAGTAGGAAACTGGGATTTTTATATTTCATGCAGGCTAAAATTTGTCCTTTTGTACTTTTTGACATATAGAGGCCTGATTTTTTTTGATGGATTGCAGCTATCAAGTATTGTTAAATTTAGTTTAATTGGTGAGGTTGTTTGGATTGTGTGTTGCCATCCCTGAGTTGGATGGTATGACACTGTATTATTAGGGGGGTGCCTCTAGTCTCTATAATTTCGTTTTTTGGGCAGGTTTTGTAAGAGAAGCTCAAAAATCTTTTGGTTTTGTTTTACAATTGTTTCTATTTACAAAAGTGACTTAAGGGGATCCTCCTTTTTGAGAATTACACGTGGTTTTCCTGTTCTTGGATGTTGAAATTTATGCCAGGATTTGGTACTGGTGTTGATCTATGCCGTGGAAGTGGTGAGCATATAACTTGGTTAAGATAGTCGTAATGGATTGATTCATCATGTATTTTGTATTAATATCATGTTGGATTGAAGCATTTGATCGTTGACGGGTTCTAGACGTTAATAAGCGATGTAGTTCTCGTTGCAAGGGGGGACAGTCTGATGCTACAAGAAACAACATTGTACCATCCCTTTTCTTATGTAGTATAGTGATGATTAAGAAAACACAAAAAGACAATAGTTTCCGCTGTTCCATATTCAAACGTGAATTAGTGGTATTAGTTTACAATTTCCATTCACCGTTTATTTTAACTAAAACCAAACTAGTTGCGGGCATGCTAAAACTTGATCAGTTCGTTGTTTTATTTTTTATTTTTTATTTTTCCTAATCTTCCATCTATGTGGTTCATATCCTTAAAAGAAAAAGAAATAATCAAATGTTATTCTTGGGCCGGGCGGGGGAGAGGGGAAGGGAGGGGGGAAGGGAAAGAACAGAGAACCTTAGACCTTAGTATTATCGTTAGCCTGAGTACGGAGTGGCCTTTTCCTGGTCCAACAAACTTCCTTTCCCACTACCGGGGCAAACTGTAAGGATAAACGAATACTTGAATGCAAAATCCTATCTGTCAACGCTAAAAATGCATGAATCCGATGCTTTGATTGATGGATTATGTGATTGGATTACTACAAGAAATTGCGATTTGAATCCACATCTTATACTTCGTACAAATGTCTATGGTATCGACACTCCTGAGATGCATATTGATGTAGCACAATCCGTAATCACCTTAGCTCTTGGGGACTGTTAATAGCATACATGGCGGCCGCTGCGGCATCCCTTTGTTCAAGGCGCGCTATATCTACTTGCCCTTTTCTCTGTCAGAATTTCAAGCAAACAGGTGGGGTGCATTTTCTTTATCAAAGTTTTTTCTGTTTTCTTTCGACTTTAGTGCGGAGATAAGTTTAAAGTATGAATTCTTTAATTAGTGGATGTATCTAATATCAATTCCAATTTTATATAATGGGTGCTTGGCTGAGCGTAATGCCTTTTTTTTTTTTTGCATTTTGGGTGCAGAAAATGAAATTGTTAAAATGTTTCAACTTTCGACTCCCAAAGAAGAAGCCCCAGAGTTGCGGTCAACCGACTGGCTTCACGAAAGAGCAGCTCCTCGAGAACATTGGATGAGAGGTTCATAAGGATTTTGAAAATATTCAAGTGGGGCCCTGATGCAGAAAGGGCTCTGGAAGTCCTAAAGCTCAAAGTGGATCATCGGTTAGTCTGTGAAGTTTTGAACATTGGTGTGGAAATTAATGTTAAGATACAGTTTTTCAGGTGGGTTGGCAAGAGAAGGAACTTTGAGCATGATTCCACCACTTACCTCACTTTTATCCATTGTCTCGAGGAAGCGGGCATGGGTGGGGAAATGTGGAAGACAATACAAGAAATGGTTCGTGGATCTTGTCTGATTAGCCCTGTTGATCTTTCTGAAATAGTGAGAACTTTGGGCAGGGCTAAGATGGTGAACAAAGCCCTTTCTATCTTTTACCAGGTTAAAGCTCGCAAGTGCAAACCAACTGCAAGCACTTATAACTCCATGATTTTGATGCTGATGCAAGAAGGACACCATGAGAAAGTTCATGAACTTATAATGAAATGTGTAATGAAGGTAAACTGCTTTCCTGATACTGTAACATACAGTGCGCTAATTTCAGCATTTGGTAAATTAGGTCGTGATGATTCTGCAATTAGGCTGTTCAATGAAATGAGGGAGAATGGTTACATCCCACTGCAAAGATATATACGACTTTACTGGGGATTACTTCAAATTGGGAAAGGTTGAGAAGGCCTTAGGATTAGTCCAGGAGATGAAGGAGGGTTGGTTGTGCCCCCCACTGTTTATACTTATACTGAGTTAATAAAGGGCTGAGTAGAGCTGGTAGAGTTGAAGAGGCTTACTCTACATTTCTTAATGTGCTAAAAGAGGGCTGTCAACCAGATGTTGTGCTCATAAACAGTGTCATAAATTTGCTAGGCAAGGCGGGGCGCTTGTCTGATTGCTATTAAGTTATTTGAAGAAATGGATCTCTGAACTGTACACCTAATGTGGTGACTTATAATACTGTAATTAAAGCTTTATTTGAATCCAAAGCCCCTGTATCTGAGGCTTCGGCATGGTTGAAAGAATGAAGAAAATGGTGTGGCTCCTAGCTCTTTTACTTATTCAATTCTCATTGATGGATATTGCAAGACGAATAGAGTAGAGAAAGCTCTGTTACTGCTTGAGGAGATGATGAGAAGGGTTTTCCTCCATGTCCTGCAGCCTATTGCAGCTTGATCAACATTCTTGGAAAAGCAAAAAGGTATGAAGCTGCAAATGAGTTGTTCAACGAACTAAAGGAGAATTGTGGGTCCATAAGTTCAAGAGTTTATGCTGTAATGATTAAGCATTTTGGCAAATGCGGACGCCTGACTGAGGCCGTGGATCTTTTTAATGAGATGAAAATGGTTGGGTGCAGTCCTGATGTCTATGCTTACAATGCTCTCATGTCAGGTATGTCAAGGCCGGGATGATAGATGATGCTGTTTCCCTGCTTCGAAGAATGGAGGAAAATGGTTGCAATCCGGACCTGAACTCCTATAACATAACTCTGAATGGCTTGCCAAAGACTGGTGGGCCACAAAGGGCAATGGAGATGTCATAAAGATGAAAAGTTCAAGGATAAAGCCGGATGCAGTCTCTTACAACACCATTCTTGGTTCTCTAAGCCGTGCTGGTATGTTTGAGGAGGCTGCACGTTGATGAAAGAGATGACTGTAAATGGTTTTGGAATATGATCGTATAACATATTCATCAATACTTGAAGCAGTTGTATGATTGTTGATGATCGCGGTTCATATTGCTCACTAAAAGAGACCTGGTAATATAATTTTTTTAGTAATGGCTTAGTGTGCTGTTTCAGCCTTAGTTATACTTGGTAGCAAGCATATACTTTTGAGTACACCTGGTTATGCAAAGTGTACCTTATGAGGCTTCGGATTATCTATTCATGTGGTTTGAATTGCTATGCTTTCTGTTTGTGAAGGCTTATGTGGATTGTGGCATCTTTTGTTTTAATTTTCAAATTCAGCTGCAGATCCTTTTATGTCGCAGTTTCCACTCTATTTGCGGAGTAAATCTGTATTATAAACTGGATCCTCTCCAGAAGTGGTGGCAAGTTTCACACATGCTTGTTGTTAGGCACAAGTTATTTGACTGCTAGAATCTGCTGTAGGTGCTTCCCAAAGGCCTCTGCCAGGCAGAGGCTCTGTGCCTTGCAGTTGTCTTCTAGGACCTACGGAGATCCTGTGGAGCTTTCTCCAACAGTGAACATCTTGTAGCTTGATATTGAAACTTGGTCCAGATTGGTTGTGCCAACTTGCTGGTGATTCACATGATTGAGATAAGTTTGGTGTCTGGGTCTCCGGGCTTTCTCTTCATTAGTACGATATATCTGGACTCACAAATCTGCAGCCAACCATGTTCTGTTGGACCTGTAGGCTTTTGAGTAGACGAAGCTTATGCGGGACTGGAGCATGTCTTGGATGTACTTGGATGATCCCTTGGCCCATGAGTGAGTATTGCGTGCACCACGCGCGCCAAGTGGCGTGTCACGTGGTGCACTAGAACCAATCACACATCGCCAAATAATACAAAGTATGACCTACTATTGCCACATAGCGATAAATTATTGGTTCTAGTACACTATGTTGCAATGCACATGGTGTATTGTATACTTTTCCCTTGGCCCATAGTCTTATTCACCGAGCTTTTGTTTTGTCTTTGTACAGAAGCATCGCTGGTGAAATGGCACAGCCGTTGTTTTTTCTTTGTAAAGAATTATTGCTGGTGAAATGATACAGCTTATTTCCTTTTATAGTTATATAGTTGTAAGACATAGTTATTAGTCCTTAAAACTTGTTGAAGTGAAGATATCA
>JAMWEH010000282.1:0-37759 GCA_024721245.1 Mitragyna speciosa
TACACAAGGAAAATTCGAGCTTAACTTGGAAGAGATAGAAACTACGAACATTGACACCTAGACATCGGTTAGGGAGTTAAGTCAAAATGAACTTTTCCTTCGAAGATCTACAAAATGTCAAGCCAAGTTTGGATAAATGTTTGGAGATTTCAAGCACAACGAAAGGAATAAACGTGCAGGGGATATGACTTTGACCAATTCACAAGGGGAGTTTTATTGTTTCATGACCACACTTTCTTAGTCACCTTTAGAATGTGTTGTATAAGTTGTTATAATATTAAAATAAGGTAATGTCACATGCTTGTAAATTATTGCCCACAATCGTGATTTTTGTCTAATTCCCCTACTTGTTGAAATTACTTAAGTACTTTGGCAAATGTTTTCTCCAAGTACTAAGAAATGATTATTATGTGATTTGGAGTTTTGTTTTTATAGAAAATATATCATGTAAAGTGGTTGAAATTATGTCCTCAATTTTGCACATTTGATGAAAATTTCTTTTCTTTACTTAAATTCACATGTTAAACACTGATTATAATCAATTAGTGCATTCATGTGATATGTGTTATGACATCTATCATGAAAGTTTTTTATATTAAAAAAAAGAGAAAAAAAAGAAAGAAAGAAGAAGAAATAATACAGTTCTCCTACTCCAATGGTTCTCGTGCTTAGTAACCAGGAGTTTTCATCCAAAAATGTCGACTTTCGTGTCAAATGATACTTGAATTATGAGTAATGCTTTGCAAATTTGAATAAGTAAATTGTTGAGTAACCAAAGATCTTCATCCAACCAATGTCGATTCTTGCGTAAAAAGGCAGTTTTACTTCTCGAATACAATTTCTGCTATTGGCTTAAGATTGAGGTGTCGAGTAACCGAGAACCTTCATAACCAATATCAGTTTTCGCGTCAAAAGACATTCTCGTATTTTAAGTGATTAGTTCACTAAAAGAAATTTCCCTCAAGTGAAAAAATGGAATTGATCATAGACATGCAAAGTGTTTTGATTGATCATATGATTCGTTTACTTGTGAAATTCAATAAGGCGAAGAAATTAAGTTGAAATTGCTTAATTGTGATATAATTCCTTCTCCTTTGCTTGATATTATGAGTATTAAAGGCAAGACAATAAATTGTATAATGGTTATTTACTGGGTTTTGAAGAAGTAAATTTTAGAATGCACATGTGTGATTTCAATGCTTGAATCATTAATTGATCTCATAGTCTTCAAACAATTTGAGGACAAGTGATGATTCAAGTGTGGGAGAATTGACAAGTGTCAAAATGATGCATTCTAGCACATTGGCAGATGATGTTGATATATCTATCCTAAATCAACAAAGGAAGATTGCCTTACTGATGCCAAATACTTTTCGAGCACTAGTCTGTTTTAATGAAAAAAGGAAAGATCATCTCAATTTTGGACACTGTCGCTCATGCCATTTCTTCTCCTGAAGTCAGTAATCCAAAAGAATCCTATGGTTAGGAGATGTGACAAGCTGAAAGCTCACAGATGAGAAAACCAATATGCCGACGTGAAAATCATTGGAAAGTTTATGACAATAGTTGATTGAGGTTTTTCATCTGCATTGATCAGTTGTGGCAATGTCAGAATTCAAATAGGAATGACATCAAAAAATCAAAAAGCATCTTTTAAACCATTATTTCAAAATTGACTTTTTTGAAAAATATTTCATTTAATTGTATTTCATTTAGTCTTTGTGTGTTGTTTACTGTACATAATTTCTTTTACATTATTGCATGTGAACCATTTTTTTGACCGCTTCATGTTTTGAAAATTTTGATACTTGCTTTGTTCAAATTTGAATAAAAGCAAAGGCAATCCTGAGTTTATCAGAAGTCAAAGGCATACACGAATTGAAAGACTGTTTTGAGAGATTTGGATTTGAGTCGTGAATCAGAGTTCACTGAATTAAAAAACTTGCAGAAGGTAAGGCAAGAGATTGGTCAGAGACTCAAAATGACAATACTCATGTTAATATGCGCTAGTGGAGTTAAGGGACTGTCAGATGGTGGCATTACTTTTGCAATTGTAGTTGCTTCCTCTTTTTGCAGGTGCAATCACATCGTCATCAATTGAGGCCTTTGTCAAGAATGAAAACTGGGGCAATTTTTTTAAGATAATCATGATTTGATCAAGAGCGCAATTCATTTCAAAGATTGATTTCAAAATTGACACTAGGGCAAATTTTTTGGCAACAATTTAATTTAAAAATTGATTTTGAGATTGACTTATACTGGGACAAACTTTTTTGCAAGGAATAAATTTAAATGGATTTTGATACCAAATCTCAAAAGAGTGATTTTGGATTAGTTTGATGCCATACACTAGGGCAAAATTTTTTGAAAATTTTTTATCCTTGGGATGATTTGGATACAATGTTTGATAATTGTTTCCTATGTCTCAAATTTCTTTATGCATTTTTCCAGCAATCTTGATCTCATTTTTGTTCATTTTAGTATGATACATTTTGTTCACCAGTTTAGGATCATGCATTCATGCATTTTATCTTGCAGCCTATGCTATATCATCGTGTCTTAAGTCCCAACTCGTCCATTGGGCCCCAACTCGTCCGTTGGATTTACTTTTCTGCTTAAGACCCAACTTGTCTGTTAGGCCCTAACTTGTCCGTTGGGTTTACTTTTCTGTTTAAGTCCCAACTCGTTCGTTGGGCCCCAACTCGTCCGTTGAGTTTTCTTTTCGGTTTAAGTCCCAACTCGTCCGTTGGAGCCCAGCTCGTCCGTTGGGTTTACTTTTCTATTTAAGTCCCAACTCGTTCGTTGGGTTTACCTTTCTGTAAAAGTTCCAGCTCGTTCGTTGGGCCCCACCTCATCCGTTGGGTTTATTTTTCTACTTAAGTCCCAATTCGTTCATTGGGTTTACTTTTCTGCTTAAGTCCGAACTCGTCTGTTGGGCCCCCAACTCGTCTGTTGGATTTTTAATTTTTGTTTAGTTTAATCTGGCCACTTAAACTTTGCATTTTTATTTTTATATATCATGCATTCATTTCTCCATCTGTACCCTATTAGCATGTTTTACTTTTTCAAATTTGCATTCATTTAGTAATTGTCTTGCATTTATCCAGCACACTGCACGGTGTTTTAATATGTTTAACGGTTCACATATTGTGTTCGTACTTTTTCATTTCATTTTAGTCTACGGTAGGCTCAATCATTAACATTGGGTACCATCTTTACTTTCAGTTCTCGGTAAACTCAATCTTTACATTGGGTACCGATTTTTATTTTCAGTTTGCGGCAGGCTCAATCATTAGCATTGGGTACCATCTTTACTTTCAGTTCTCGGTAGGCTCAATCTTTGCATTGGGTATTGATTTCCATTTTCAATTTGCGGTAGGCTCAATTATCAGTATTGGGTACCGTCTTTATTTTGAATTCTCGGTAGGATCAATCCTTGCATTGGGTACCGATTTCCAGTTTCAGTTTGTGGTAGGCTCATTCATCAGCATTAGGTACCGTCTTTATTTTCAGTTCTCGATAGGCTCAATCCTTGCATTGGGTACCGATTTTTATTTTCAGTTTGCAGTAAGCTTAATCGTCAACATTGAGTACCGTCTTTATTTTCAGTTCTCGATAGGCTCAATCCTTGCATTGGGTACCGATTTTCATTTTCAGTTTGCGATAGACTCAATCGTCAGCATTAGGTACCGTCTTTATTTTCAGTTCTCGGTAGGCTCAATTCTTGCATTGGGTACCAATTTTCATTTTCAGTTTACGGTAGGCTCAATCGTTAGCATTGGGTATCGTCTTTATTTTCAGTTCTCGGTAGGCTCAATTCTTATATTGGGTATCGATTTTCATTTTCAGTTTGTAGGAGGCTCAATCGTCAGTATTGGATATCGTCTTTATTTTCAGTTCTCGATAAGTTTAATCCTTACATTAGGTACTGATTTTCATTTTCAGTTTGCGGTAGGCTCAATCGTTAGCATTGGGTACCGTCTTTATTTTCAATTTTCAGTAGGCTCAATCCTCGTATTGGGAACCGATTTTCATCTTCAGTTCACGGTAGGCTCAATCCTTGCATTGAGTACCGATTTTCATTTTCAGTTTACGGTAGGCTCAATCTTCAGCATTGGGTACCGATTTTTCAATTTTTAATAGTTATATTTGCAGCATTAGATACCATATCATTCTAATTGCATACTTATGTGTCTTAGTTTACTATTCTTGTTCTTTTCATGTCATCATGCATTAGTCGTCATATTAGTTTATTTACTTTCATATTTCTTCAGAAAAAAAAAAGAAAAAGGTGAAAAAAGAGAAAAAAAGAAAAAAAGAAAATTTTTTGAGTTAGATTGCATCTTATGCTCAACACTTATTTCTTTCTTGTTTGAAATTTTTGTCACATTTATTTTGTCCAACAGCCTGAACTCGCATTTTGTCATTTACTTTTTCAAGTCTGATAGCCCAAACTTTGCATTTCACGATTCTTGACAACCTAGGATCATGCATTTGTCATTTACATTTCCAAGTCCGACAACCTAGACTTTGCATTTCATGATTCTTGACAGCCCAAGATCATGCATTTGTCATTAGGATTTCCAAGTCCGACAGCTCAAACTTTGCATCTCATGATTCCTGACAGCCTAAGGTCATGCATTTGTCAAATACATTTCCAAGTCTGATAACCCAAACTTTGCATTCCATAATCCCTGACAGCTCAGGGTCATGTGTTTGTTATTTAGATTTTCAAGTCTGACAGCCCAAACTTTGCATTCCATGATCCCTGACAGTCTAGGGTCATGCATTTGTCATTTATATTTTCAAGTCTGACAACCCAGACTTTGCATCCCATGATTCCTGACAGCTCAGGATCATGCATTTGTTTTTTACATTTTCAAGTCTGACAGCCCAGACTTTGCATTCCATATTCCTGACAGCTTAAGATCATGCATTTGTTATTTACTTTTTTAAGTCTGACAGCCTAAACTTTGCATTCCATGATTCCTGACAGTCCAGGGTCATACATTTGTTGTTTATATTTTCAAGTCTGATAGCTCAGATATTGCATTCCATGATTCCTGACGGTGCAGGATCATGCATATGTTTATTTACTTTTCCAAGTTGGCAGCCCAACTTTGCATTCATCCACCTTGGCAGCCCAAGGCCATGCATCCGTCCAGCAGCTTGGTCGGTATCTGTTTATTTATATTTCCAAGTCTGGCAGTCTAGACCTTGCATTTTATGATTCCTGACAGCACAGGATCATTTATTTACTTTTTCAAGTTGGCAGCCCAACTTTGCATTCATCCACCTTGGCAATCCAATGTCATGCATCCGTTCAGCAGCCTGGTTGGGATCTGTTTATTTACTTTTTCAAATTGGCAGCCCAACTTTACATTCATCCACTTTGGTAGCCCAAGGTCATGCATTTGTCCAGCAGCTTGGTCGGCATTAGTTAACTTACTTTTTCAAGTTTGGCAGCTCAAACTTTGTATTCATCCACCTTGGCAGCCCAAGGTCATGCATCCGTCCAGCAGCCTGATCGGCATCTGTTTATTTACTTTTTCAAGTTGGCAGCCCAACTTTGCATTCATCCACCTTGGCAGCCGAAGGTCATGCATCCGTCCAACAATCTGGTCGGCATCTGTTTACTTACTTTTTCAAGTTTGGTAGCCCAAACTTTGCATTAATCCACCTTGGCAGTCCAAGGTTATGCATCGGTCCAGTAGTCTGGTCGACATTTGTTTATTTATGTTTCCAAGTTTGGCAGCACAGACCTTGCATTACATTTTATGATTCCTGGCAGCCCAAAATCATTTATTTACCTTTTCAAGTTTGGCAGCCCAAACTTTGCATTCATTAACCTTGGCAGCCCAAGATCATGCATCCGTCCAGCAGCTTGGTTGGCATCTGTTTATTTATTTTTCAAAGTTGGCAGCCCAGCTTTGCATTAATCCACCTTGGCAGCCCAAGGTCGTGCATCCGTCCAGCAGACTGGTCGACATCTGTTTACTTACTTTTTCAAGTTTGGCAGCCCAAACTTTGCATTCATTAACCTTGGCAGCCCAAGGTCATGTATCCGTCCAGCAGCCTAGTTGACATTTGTTTATTTACTTTTCAAAGTTGGCAGCCCAACTTTGCATTCATCCACCTTGGCAGCCCAAGGTCATGCATCTGTCCAGCAGTCTGGTCGGCATCTGTTTACTTACTTTTTCAAGTTTGGCAGCCCAAACTTTACATTCATCTACCTTGTCAGCCCAAGATCATGCATCCGTCCAGTAACTTGGTCGACATTTGTTTATTTATGTTTCCAAGTCTGGCAGCCCAAATCTTGCATTACATTTTATGATTCCTAGTAACTCAGGATCATTTATTTACTTTTCCAAGTTGGCAGCCCAACTTTGCATTCATCCACATTAGCAGCCCAAGGTCATGCATGCATCCAGCAGTCTGGTCAGCATTTGTTTACTTACTTTTTCAAGTTTGGCAGCCCAAACTTTGCATTCATCCACCTTGGCAGCCCGAGGTCATGCATCCGTCCAGCAGTTTGGTCGGCATTTGTTTATTTATGTTTCCAAATCTGGCAGCCCAGACCTTGCATTGCATTTTATGATTCTTGGCAACCCAAGATCATTTATTTTCTTTTCCAAGTTGGCAACCCAACTTTGCATTCATCAACCTTGGCAGCCCAAGGTCATGCATTCGTCCAGTAGCCTAGTCGGCATTTGTTTATTTATGTTTCCAAATCTAGCAGCCCAGACCTTACATTTTATGATTCCTGACAGCCCAAGATCAGTTATTTACTTTTTCAAGTTTGGCAGCTCAAACTTTACATTCATCAACCTTGGCAGCCCAAGGTCATGCATCCGTCCAGCAGTCTAGTCGGCATTTGTTTATTTACGTTTTGGCAGCTCAGACCTTGCATTGCATTTTATGATTCCTGGCAGCCCAGGATCATTCATTTACTTTTTCAAGTTTGGCAACCCAAACTTTGCATTCATCAACCTTGGCAGCCCAAGACATGTATCCGTTCAGCAGTTTGAACGGCATATGTTTATTTACATTTTCAAGTCTGGCAGCCCAGATATTGCACTTTACTTACCGGTATTTATTTTGTTTAGCAACCTGAACTCATTTTTTTGCTTATTAGTTTAAGCACTTTATTTTGTCTTGCAGTCTTTTACCAATTTATGTTATGTTTGTTTAGCAGTTTTAAAGTTGCATTTCTTTCTTTTGATCACAAATTTTAAAAAATTTGAATTCTTGTGTTACCATTTGTAATTATGTTTCGCATCCACCATTCACTTGTATCCGAACTACGTTCAACTTGATTCCCTTCACCGGGATATGTAGGCAGCTCTTTGAAAGCTCGGTCACATGTTTTTTATGATTCATCCGTTCATTGATTTGCGTCTTAGCATATTTTCATACTATGCATGTTTATATATTTTAGTTTACATTCTTATCTGTTTCTACATTTTAGGTGAGTCAAAATTTGGTGTTGTCTACGTCTTTGTTTGAAATCTCTACGAGATTTCTGACAAAGAGGTGCAAACTGTAGACACCAAATTTTGACACACCATTTATTTTCAAGCATTGGAAGGGCATGTTTGCACTTTTTGGGATAAATTTTAATTTTTCATTAATCTGGGGGACAAAATAGTAATTTTATCTATAAATATTTTTCTATCAGCTTTTGGGGGTTTTAAATTCATATTTTGTAGTGTTTTAAGGTTATTTGTAATTTTTGATAATTTTTTGAGGACAATAACTATTTTTTGTGTATTTTCGTTATCTAGGGGCAAAATCGTCATTTTACACCCCGAGCGCATTTTTATCAGTTTTGAGCCCTAGTTTTTATTTTTGAAATCTACTGTGAATTCTTTTTGAAAATTTAGAGATTTTTGTCAGATTCTTTGTATTAATTTTTAATTTTGGGGTTAAAAAATATTTTTTTAATAAAATTAGCATTTTTAATAACGGTGGCGTTTTCGTTATTTTATAGCATTCTTGGTCAACAAGACAAATGACCTATAAATACCCCTTTTAATCAGCAAAACAAAAGGAGAAAAAAAAATAGAAAACCCTACAAACACTTTGCTTTTTGTACTTTAAAAATCAAACACACACAGTTGACACCAAAAAACACACACAGTTGTCGTCATCGCCATTTTCCATTTACTGTTCATCACCACCTAAAATTTCACTGTTCATCATCTTCAAGTTCAAACCCAGCAAGAAGATTACATTTTTCAGTTCATCATCAATCATCCACAAGGTATTTTCTTAATTTTATCTATTTCTATTTTTTTTAATCAAATCTGATTATGTGTTTTTTAGAGTTTTTTCGCTTAGTTTTCTTTTTGTTTGTTCTATCATTTACTGGGTTTGAGATGCAATTTTCTGGGTTCTGTTCTCTCCTTTCCTTCTCCTCATCCCCCTGAAATCACCATCAATAATTTCTTTCTTTTGTTTTACCTCCACCGTTTTCCAATCCCCTGAAACCACCGCCACCAGGCGAACCACCAACAATTGTCGTTCCTCACCAACCTTCATCCACAACCAGTAACTCCATCGGATCCATGATAGACCCAATTCAACCCACAACCGCCTCTCCATAAATTTGCCCAATTAACAAACTCTCATCAATAGCCAAATCAAACCATCACCACGGACCCTATCCAACAACCGAATTTACCCAGCCAAGTCACAAGCTGTAACTAATCATCAATTGGAAAACCACCAGACAGCCATACACAAAGCAACGAAACATCCCAATTCTAGGCACACTGCCATCATGAAACTAGCCCCAAAATTGCAAAACAAAATCAAACCAGCAGCACCTCCAATCTAATTGCCTCGTCAATCCCTCTTTTATCCACAACCTAAGTCAGTTTCTAGGCCCCTAGACAGTCAAATCCTCACCACGCCATCACTACAGTAAAATCCCACAATTCATGACCAAGCCACACCATTGCCATCAAAATCACCACCAATTACTTGTAAAAAAAGAAAAAGAAAAACAATACAATACAAACAGCCCTTGTCGCCCATCGTCAGCTGTCCAACCACCATCAAAACCAATCACCTTCCAACCCACCACACAGCCAAACCAGTTCCAATGCCCCCAGATTTTACACACCCATCAAATTTTCATCTGGCCCAATCACCACAGCCCTGTGACCCCCAAAATCCAAACCAACACCCAGAATTCGCTCAAAATCGCCACCATCAAAAACCATATTCTGTCCGCCCCACACACATGGGTGCATCCGCACCTCCATCTCCTGTTTCAAAGGAGAAGAAAAGGGATAATCAATAGAGGGCAGGGGAAAGGTGAGTGCTTACAGAAATGAAAGAGTGAGATTGCTGAGAGGGCGAGAAAGAGAGTGCTGGAGATATACAGAAGTTGAGAAATCAAAAACTGAAGAGAGAAAGGAGAAGAAGAAGAATACAAGGGAAAACCAGAGAGATCGAGCTGGGAAGACAAGCCAAAAAAAATCAGAGAGAATCCATGGAGAACAGAGAACAATTAGATAGAGATGAGGGAAGAGAAGGAAAATCAGAAAGAGAAGAGAATTGGGGGAAGAGAACAGAGAAAATGGTTAGAAGGAGAGAGACGGAAAGCAAACAATTGGAGAAGGAGAGAATCAGGGAATGCAAAAACTAGAGAAAAATGAAAAAGAAAAAGGGAGCAAATATATATATATATATATATATAGGAAATCCATTTTAGGATTTGGAAATTCTTATAGGTTTATTTTGTTTAATTATTTGCCTTAGGCTTAGTTTAATTAATGTTCAATGAGTCTCTAATTTTGATATTAGTTTAGTTAATTTGATAGGTTAATTTACGCTTAATTTGTTTAGGGCATTTTAAGTTTATGTTCATAACAAATAAATTTATTTATTTAGGTTTAGGTGTCTGTTTTTTTTTGGGTATTATTAACAACCCCTTAAAGATTTCTATTTTTATGTAATTAAGTCCTTTGCTATTTACAGATTTGTCTCTAGGTTTTTAGTTCATTTCAATAAAGTCCCATAATTTGCAATTTATTCCATAATTGCATGAATTTACTATTTTATCCCCCCGAGTTATTTTAATTTTTGCAATTGCACACTTACGTGAATTCCTAGCGTTTACCCCTTAAGTTTATAAAATTTTATTTTAGTCCTTTATTATGCTAGATTTTGCATTTTTTTATCTCAATTTGCCAATGCTTATATATTTTACTTTTTGTTTGTTTATACCAAGGTACCTTAATTTGTTTGTTAATTTTAATTAGTGTTGGTACCGAGTCTTCAAAGAGGTATATCTATTTCTCATTAATCCTCTTTATGTGCTCCAATATGCTCCAATGTGATTTTATGCATTATTTTTATTATTATTTGTTTATTTCTTATTTTACATACTTTTTGCGTATTTACATAGTTAATTTATTTAATTTTGAATGTTTATTATTACTTTGAAAAAATATAATATTATGTATTTAGCTAGTCAATGTAATAGTTAGATTATTTTTCTCATAGTTTAGCAAAAATTGTGTAATTAGGTAGAAAGTTTAATAGATAGGACATTTTTAATTTTCCCCCTAAAAATTGTAATTAAACTCCCCGATGCAATAGTTAGGGCTTATTTGTTTTTATGTGCTTATGTGCTTATATGTTTTATTGTTTTCATTAGGATTTTGCATCTATATATCACACTTATGTGTTATGTGCTCCTATTTGACTTTATATATCTTTATATGTCTAATTTGCTTTTAATTCATGCTTTACCATTTAATTCATGTTTTATGTAATTCCATCACCACATTAGTCCAACGCTAGTTATGGCTTTATCGCTTTCGCGCTAGTCCAACGCTAGTGAGATTTTTTAGGACGGGCTAGTCCAACGCTAGACCCTTAGGGCATTTTAGTGTTTGGATCATTCGTGTGCATTTCACATTTCACACTTCACACACTTTTAGTTTTCTTCCTATTTGGCATGATTTTATTATTATTATTATTATTATTATTATTATTATTATTATTATTATTATTATTTTGACACATTTTTAAAATGCATGACATTTAGGTTGCATTTCACTTAGAAATTAGGACATTTGTGTGGTTCGACTAAGAAATAGCCATCTACTCACGTGGGGAGCGGTGACGTATAGGCCGTTCTCCCCTCTGTGAGTAGAAACATTCAGTCACGAGCTATTAGTCCCCTGTACCTGTCATGTTGCATACCCACCTTCTTTCTTCACTTACTATATATTATTATTTTATTTTCTTTTTGCATTTCATTTTGCATAGACACTCGTGACTCCCTCGAGGTCTCAACTCAGATTTCACAATTAATGCAATAATTTCGACCAAGTCTCGACGGAACATTTTGACCCCTCGATACTCACATTTAGACTTGGATTTTGCATTCATTTAGATACATCCAAACGCGATAGAATTTAGGGTTACTTTAGGAAAATTTGATTGAATCTCACAACTAGCCTTGGCTAGGTAGAAAGGGTGCCTTAGGCGCAAGGCTTTGCCTTCCTTTTCTTCAAATGTGACTCCCGAACCTCTTTTTCTCATTTTTCGTAGATCGGAGTAGAAAAAAGATTTTAAATGATTTTCTAAATTTATTTTTTTTGTTTTGTTTTGTTTAAACAATTTTGTCGCATGACTTGGTACACCCTAGCTCAGTACTGTGACAGCCCCACCTTACCCAAAGTCGCACCAAAGGGCTTAGCGGACTGCCTGCCTGGCTCTCGCCAGGACTCGAATCGAGCACGCACTAAAAATTCATAAGCAGTTGTAATTCGGTAGAAAACTCGTAAGGTCACATCACGGGGTACCTATCAGTTTGCCACCCTACCGCGGGCATCCCCTACGGAGAGTTTCGCTTCGTTACTCTTCACGAACGAGAGGCTCGGGGCTTTTTGATCCTAACGGCATATGGCTCTGATACCACTTGTGACAGTTCTCAAGGTCACATCACATTCAAACTTAAAAGTAAAAGTACTAGTTAAACAATTTACATCACATACGTCTATTGTTACAATAATATCTCAAGCAGTCCTTCTACCAAAATCCTACTCAGTTCTACCCTGGATTCCTCACCACCGACTTTAGAGATAGGAGCCTGTTTAAGGAAAACAAATAAAAGAGGGTGAGCTATAATAGCCCAGTGAGGTTCTCACATACACATGCAGACACGGAGGCAAACCAAGAAAGAATAAGTAAGCAAATAACATGTGTCACAAAATCACATAGAAAATAATCAAGTAAATAATTATTTAAACAAGGGAGGATACATTCCCATCACGAGAGCAAGTACTGGTCATGTGGCTGTGGTATTGAGAGTAGATTGCCGGATATACCTGCATTATCGAGCAAGAGCCCTATCCGCCATTCACCTTATATCCTCCAAGAGCACCGTCCGACCCATCCAGGGTGAGATCTCAACCCCGGCAGGCAACAAGAAAGAAGGTTCAGTCCGGAGTTGGCCTCTTTGAGGATTCACAACTCAAGGAAAAGAACCACAAGCCCTACAACACCCAGCACCTTATATCCTCCTTGGTACCGTCCTGCTAGACTAACCGCGGCATAACCACGGAGGTCTAGCCAACAAGTTTAAAGTAGTGGAAATTCACAAAAAAATTATATTCAATCAAATAAAAATTGTGCATGTAACAAATCATGGGGTAAGTGCGATAAAGTACACACTTTCCCTTCATATAATACATTGTAGCACTTCAAGAATATCAAGAACACATAGCACATTGGGACAAGTCACAAGTATCAAGTACAAATAAAATCACATTTTGAACATGTATCATGAACATATGAAGAAACACTCATAAGCAAAAGTAAAGGAACACTCACATGCACAAGTAAAGGGACACTCACCTGGAACGCTTAAGAAAATATTTCGAAAAATGGTCGCGTCTCACTTTTGGATCCTGGAAGTTATAAGAAATAATCTAATGAAAACTCAATTTAAACCCTAATCAACTTAGAAAGAAAATTCAAGAAATACCCCATTAAATTCTAGGGTTTTAGTTCTAGGGTTTAGGGTTTAGGGTTTTCACCCTAGGGTTTTCTAACAAAATTTTGGCATTATTTCCCCTTAATTTTCGGCCATCCAAATTTATTTTCCATCAAGATTTCAATCACCAAACCCATAATTCAACAAGTTCTACAACTTCTTAGTTCAATCCAAGCTCAAATTCAATCAAAATTCCACTAAATTTCAAGAATTATACTCCAAGAATCATTACCCAAATCTGCACAGGGTTGGTTTTCAGCCAACTTCGTACCATTATTGGGGTCAATCCATCAAGAACTAAGGAATTATAATTACATGGTTTTAAAGTAAGTTTATAGGGCTACAACGTTCGTGAAGATCATCAATCCAAATTCCAACTAGAACAGGTTCAAAATCAGCCCTCAAGTTGGCTCATCATCAAAACTGTTTTCCACAGAATCAAATTTTCAGCCAACTTTGCAAACTTTCTGCGATTAATACCTAACGAACCACAGTGCAAGCCTTATACCGTTGGAAAGCCCTATCAATCTAGTTTCCAAAACAACAAGAATCACTCGAATCCAAGTTATCTACATCAAGTTATGAAAGTTTTACTAAAACTGGTCCAGCATGACTGTTAATGTATAACTTGAACAAAACCTTAAATAAAGCTTAAATAAAACTTAAATAAACTTGAAATTAATAGCAAAATTCCATGGTACATACCTTAAACAAGCTTAGAACCTTGCTTAGGAAGAAGAAAACCTCACTTTCTATGGTGGAATTTGTCTAAAATTGATGAGAGAGCTCCAAGAAAATGAAGAACAAGGGAGGGTAGAGAGGGAGATGGAGAGAGTCGGCCAAGGGGAGTAAAAATGGAAGAGAATTCAGTCAAGAAAGTATAAAAGGAATAAAAGAATAATGGAAGAAAGTGTAACCAATGAAAGCTAGACAAGAGTCAAGTTAGGGTTTAGATATTGTGGCAAAATAGGTGCTAGTTGGCTCAATATAATTTGTACAAAATTTTAATCATCTAACACTCAACAATTGCCAAGTTTTGTAACATGAGATTTTTAAAACAAAAGAGAGGAAAAGGAGGTGGAGGAGGGCCGGCCATATGGTGGGGAAAAGACAAGGGTTTAAGTGAAAATTTTAAGTAAATTTTTGTGCTAAAGTTCAATTAGTCAAAAGGCTTAATAATGGTAGAGTTGGTTAGTCAAAATTACACACTGTTGTAAACTAATAGACCAATAAAATTAACCCAAGTTTGGTACTTAGGTGTACTACTTAATCATGAAGAAAATCTCATTGTCTTAACCTAATTTTACTTAAGTAATCTTCCAACGAATAAGTCAAAGATTAACACTAAACCTTATATAAAAGAAATGCCTTATTAAATGCACTTTGATTTCCCTCTTCTTTTTCTTTTCTCATTTATTTTTTTTTCTACTAATAAACATAACATGACTCAAATAATCTTTTTAGTGCGAATTTCCGGGGCATCACAAGTACCAAGTGGCGACTCCATTTTTAAAATAAAACCCCTTTTCAAATTAGTTGGCCAAAAATGTCGCACTTTTAGTCTCGGCCTTGTTTTCTTTTAAAATATCATTTTTCTTAAAATACACTTTTTGAATAAAAACCCAATTTTTCACACACGCACACGATTTTTCCCAAAAACTTGCTTTTCAAAAGGGTCATCAGACTAGACCGTCTTTTTAGGAAGCGACAATCACGACCCCACCACTACACCCCTTTTACTCATGATTTTTAGGACGCGACAGAACTCTTTTTATGAGAATTTTTAGGTGATTCATATGTGCATTTTGTATATTCACAAATTTTTTGTAAAAATTTCATGATTTTTAGAGAACGTTTGGTGTTTATTTAATTTTTCTTCTTTTTATTTATTTAGGGCACCTTTCTCAAGAATACATTGATGATAAAATTTTCGAGTGAAAATTTTAGTATATGTGTTTTGTGTGATGATGTCTTTTTTTTGTAAAAATTTCATAATTTTTTAAGGCTATTTAGTATTTTCGTATTTTTCATAATTTTTGTCATATATGGCATTTCCAAATGTGTCCTTATCGTTAGAACTTTTTGGTATAACAGATTTTATATGCATCTTATACCTTCATATATTTTTTGTAAAAGTTTTATGATTTTTTGATATTGTTTGCTATTTATTTAAATTTTTCTTTGAAAAAAAGAAAAAAAAAGAGAGAAAAAAAAAGAGAGGGAAGAAAATTGCTGCAACTACTGCAGTTGCTACATGTAGTAGCAAAAATATGGCTGCATAGCCATTCCACCTACACACATCAATCCATCCCCAGTTGGATTGACATTACTAGATTTTTAGGGATTGGCCTTGATTTTTTTCTCCACTCACCATCATCATCAAGACATTTTTTCACACTCTTTACTCTCTGCATTTTCCCTCACAATAGATAGACACATTCACTCTTGCATTATCTCCCTCCTCCGTCGACTCACAGAAAGAACCATGCACCAACACTTCACTCGCAATTTTTCTTCCTCTTGTCTCGGCACATACCTGGAACACAATTCACTCATCATCACTAGAACACAACATTTTCACTCCCTCCCATTTTCTTCTCCCTTTCGGCCTACAAAAACATAGTCACATATACACACTTGCACTCTCTCACGGACAGACAATTCACCACAAAAAACACTCCATTCACTGCCTCTCCTTGTAAAGACACACTGTGAACCTCACCAAGACTACACAATTGCAGAGGAAAAACTCCCTCTCTACCATTCACTCACTCACCTAATCATACACAACCATTTTACAAATCACAAAGGCACACACATATCAAAAAATCAGTTCACCCAAAGCCACCTAACCACCATCATCCTCCATCTCTCCAGCTGCGTAATAGCTTCAAAACCAGCCCAAAAGTCCAACAATTAGCCACCTAAACAACACCAAAAACATCCTTCAAAATCACCACCGTCAACCAAACCACAACAAAACTCCATAAGTTTCAGCCATACTAAGCCCTCAAAAACCATCCAAAAAACAGCAACAAAAGCACCACCACATTAGCCATAAAATAGCACCAAACAGCTGCAAAAACAGCTCAAAATTAGATCCGAAACAACCAGAAAAACAGCCACAAATTCTGTCATAACAACCACAAAACAGCTGCAAAAATAGCCATCAAAAAGCTCCAAAGTCCTGCAAAGTACAACCCCAAACAACCTGCAAAAACAGCCATTAAACAGTCCAAAAATCCTGTACAAAATACCCCAAAACTAACCCCCCCCAACCTGTAAATCGGATGCCTCCGCATACAAACAGCCCCATCTTCATTTTGTCCATCCGATCCAGGTAAAATTCGGCCCACTTCCAGTTTGTTCTTGTATAGCTTGTTCTTGAATTGTAGGAGAGTTTTTTGGGTCTGTGATTTTAGAAGCTAATTTAGGGGAGTTTTCGGTTGGAGAGGTAGAGAGTTTTGGTTAAGGTGATTAGACTTAAAGGTGTTTAGGCTGATAAAACTAATGAATTGGGGAAGATCTTAATTGTATGTTTCTTATTCTCTCCTCGGTTTGAGAAGGACCGAATTGGGACGGTGAGGTTTATTGCTTTGTGTGTTTGTTTTGATTGACTTTTGCTAATTAAAAAAAAATCAGGTTAGATGATTAGTTTTAGTTTTGATTTAGGTTAGTTTTTTTATTATTATATTTTTTATGTTTTTTTATTTGTCTCTAATTTAGTTAAACTTAACTATTGATTGGGTATTTAATTTACTTAACTAAGTTGGATTAGTTATTTGTTTTAGTTTAATTTAGCTTAACATTTTGTTTTTGGTTATTTTATCATAATGTGGATATTTATGTGTTGACCCTTATATGTTTGAGTATTATTGATATTGCGCTTAACGACTTTGATATGTATGTAATCGAGTCCTCATCTTTTATAAATTGACCCCCTTTAGATTTTATTTTTTGCCAATTAAGCCCCATTATTTGCATTTTTATCCTTAGTATTGCTGGAATTTGTATTCTAACCCTTATATATTGCTGGAGTTTGCATTTTTGCCCCTATGCATTGCTGGAAATTATAATTTTATCCTTGTACTTGCTGGAATTATATTCTTTGCCCTTGAATATTGCTGAAAATTGCAATTTGGTCCTTAAGTGTTGCTGAAAATTTGGTTTTGACCCTCCTTAGTTGTTAGAATGTTTATTTAGTCCCTTTAAGTTGCTGAAAATTCTTTGATGGCCTTAGAACATTGCTGAAATTTATGTTTTTGCCACCAAGTGGCTAGAATTTGCATTTTATCCCTGGAATGTGACACGATTCGGGTTGGTCCCCCTTCTCGTGTGTCACAGGAACATCCCCAAAGGACCGTCTTGAAGATCAGGGATGATAATCTAACTCAAACCCTCCCGCAGATCTGAATCAAATTATCAAATAATACAAACTCTCATTGAATCACTCGACCCCAATCCAACCCCGTGGAATGAAACCGTTTGAATCTAATAAGAAGAAAACCTAAACCCTAATCAAACCTGTTGACTGGAACTTAAGGTATAGGAAAACCTAACAAGAATCACTCTTGAAAAGGCAAAGATAGTTCTCATCGCAAGAACTAACGAGATCCCTCAAAGGGAGAAAATCAATTCATTGATTTCAAATCATAATTCAAAATTAACTTAAAAATAATAAACGACGATAGTTAGCCTTATATAGGCGTACAAACCCTAAAACTAAACATAGAAAGTTTAAATTAAATAAAACTTAAAAATTAAACTAAAACTAATTAAAACAATTAAAATTCCAAGCTGCGGACGAAGGCCGCGAGTAAGGCCGCTGGGCGGCCTTGGTCAGAAGCAATTCTGGCCTTGGCACGCATTCTGATCCAGGCCGTGGGGAAGGCCGCGGGCCAGCCTGGGGTGCGGCCTCCATCAGAACGTCAGCAACTGGCTTCTGGTCTTGTCCTTTGAAAATTCTACCTAGTACTTTCGACCTTAGACGCGACCACCAGCCTTTGGCCCCTTGAGTGGATGCTAAATCAGCCATCTCCCTTGCTCCGTTGTCATGCCTTGAACACTTTTAAACCACCAATTTGCACAGAATGATAAAATCCGTTGGTGAAGCTTGAATGATAAGAATCATGGCCACAGGATTTGTATCAAACTGCCCCTCTTCAAAACGATTCGTCCTCGAATCGTTGCCCATAATAGATAAGCAACAAGGTACGATCACAAGGGATTGTTCAACACTTGGTGGCTCTTCTAATGGCAATGGTGCTTCATCTTCAACCTCAACACGTTCCTCCAAAGATGGTGTTGCAGCTTTACACGATTCTTCTAATGGATGAATCATCTCCAATGGTTCCTTGATATCTTGTTCCTCCTTGGACTCGCAAGATGGTTCCTCAATTGCAATGGTCTCCGTTGGTGGTGACATCTTCACTCATTTAAGCTCCTTCTCTTTGAGACGATTCTTTTCCTTTTCAGCAATAATAGAATCAAAAGTGTTACTAATCGTCCTCATGCAATCAGATACAATGGCATCAACATCCATCTTCCTTGAACGAGTGCATGTAGATCACGATTTGGCTTGACTCTTCTGCTCACGATCCATCTTTGCACATAATCTCTTCAAATTTGCAGAAAATTCTTGCGCAAATTCCTTACAAATAGATTCCATAATGTACAAAGCAATCTCAATTGTTGGCTTTTGAAAATAACTCACCAATTAGCCTTTTTTTCCACTCAAAAATTCTTTCAATCTAACAACCCTCTTTTTTTTTTTTTTTAACTACACAAACAACTCACAAAACACACAAAATCCACTTCAAAAACAAACAAAACAAAAACTGAAAATTTTCGGATGAACAGTACCCGCCGTGAACAGTAAACCCTAGGCGTGAACAGTGCCGATGAACAGTGACGCTACAGTACGTGAACAGGTGACTTTTTTTTTTTTTTTTCCAGATCAACAACAAAAAATTACAAATTTGATTCAAGAAAAATCAGATCTTGAACCAAGAACAACACTAAACAACTCGAATACAAAAATTAAAAGATATATCCAAACGGATTAACAACGAAAAGATATACCCAAGTGGGTTAAACACAACGAATAAACCTGATTTTCTTTCAAGATCCAATAGCTTTGATACCACTTGACACGATCCGGGTTGGTCTCCCCTTCTCGGGTGTCACAAGGAACATCCCCAAAGGACCGTCTTGAAGATCAGGGATGATAATCTAACTCAAACCCTCCCGCAGATCTGAATCAAATTATCAAATAATACAAACTCTCATTGAATCACTCGACCCCAATCCAACCCCGTGGAATGAAACCGTTTGAATCTAATAAGAAGAAAACCTAAACCCTAATCAAACCTGTTGACTAGAACTTAAGGTATAGGAAAACCTAACAAGAATCACTCTTGAAAAGGCAAAGATAGTTCTCATCGCAAGAACTAACGAGATCCCTCAACGGGAGAAAATCAATTCATTGATTTCAAGTCATAATTCAACATTAACTTAAAAATAATAAACGACGATAGTTAGCCTTATATAGGCGTACAAACCCTAAAACTAAACATAGAAAGTTTAAATTAAATAAAACTTAAAAATTAAACTAAAACTAATTAAAACAATTAAAATTCCAAGTTGCGGACGAAGGCCACGGGTAAGGCCGCGGGGCGGCCTTAGGCACAACCTTGGTCAGAAGCAATTATGGCCTTGGCACGCATTCTGATCCAGGCCGTGGGGAAGGCCGCAGGCCGACCTGGGGTGCGGCCTTCCATCAGAACGTCAGCAACTGGCTTCTGGTCTTGTCCTTTGAAAATTCTACCTCGTACTTTCGACCTTAGACGCGACCACCAGCCTTTGGCCCCTTGAGTGGATGCTAAATCAGCCATCTCCCTTGCTCCGTTGTCATGCCTTGAACACTTTAAAACCTCCAATTTGCACAGAATGATAAAATCCGTTGGTGAAGCTTGAATGATAGGAATCATGGCCACATGATTCGTATCAGAATGTTGCTGGAAATTGTAATTTGGTCATCGTAATTGCTGGAATTACATTTTTGCCCTTATGAATTGCTGGAAATTACAAGTTTGGGTCCTTATGTTTGCTAGCAATTATATTTTTGCCCAAAACTGGTTGTATTTTTTTATTTTTTGGCTCCCCATAGTTGCTACAATTTATTTTTTTACCCTTAGGCTTGTTGGAATTTATGTTTTTGTCCCTTAATTTGCTGGAAGTTGCATTTTCTCCTAGGCTATTGTTGAACTTACATTTTTACCTCACAAATGGTTGGGGTTTACTTTGTTATGCTTTATTTATTTAAATAGTGATACCTTTGACATGTTTATTCATTTTATTAGTAATTTATACCAAGTCTTCAAATGGGAGGTAGCTCTATTATCCTTTTAATTTCTCTTTATGTGCTCCTACATGCTCCTATATGTTTTTCCTATGTTTTTTCTTTTTTATGTATCTTTTATGTGTTTATTATTTTATTTATAAGCATTTGTTTATGTCATGTTAACTATTTGAATTTAATATTAATTATTTAGAGAAATGTAATAGATAGATGATATTTTATTTAATTAAAATTTGTATTTTAGATAGTAAATGTAATAGACATGTTAGATAGGTTATTTTCTTACCTCTCTCTCCTTCTAGATTGTAATTAGGCATCCCTGTTGTAATAGTTAGAGCTTTTGTGTCTATGTGTCTATGTGCTAATGTGTTTTACTTGCTTTCCTTATGACTTTGCATTTAGAATATTATGCTTATGTGCTATGTGCTTCTATGAGCTATTATCTGCTTTTATGTGATTATTGCTTTAATTTATGTTTTTATTTATTTATTTATTTGCTTTATTATGATATATGTGTATCGTCGCCACACTAGTCCAACGCTAGCGAGGAATTTCTAGAAAATGGGCTAGTCCAATGTTAGACCCTTAGGTCATTTTAGTGTTAGATCACTTTTTGTGTGCATTTCATATCATTTCACACTGTAGACACCAAATTTTAACACACCCTTTATAAGAAAATGTATTTTACTTCATTTGGGGATATGTTTTATTGTTTTCAGGGAGCTAATCGCAACTTTTGTGTAAATTATGTCTAATTAGTTGTATCAAAGGCAAAATGGTAATTTCACCACGTAAATATTATTTTATTTTATTTTATTTCCTAAATACATAATTTTACTATTTTTATCATTATTTCTAATTTTAATAATTTTTTGGAGTCATTTAGTATTTATTTAAAACTTTAGTATTTTTTAACTTAATGGCACATTTCCCAATGTATTTTTTATGAGAATTTTCAAGTGAAAAATTTTTATATGCACATTTTATATATTCATAAATTTTCTGTATAAATTTCATGATTTTTAGAAATCGTTTGATATTTATTTCAATATTTTACCTTTTTTCTATTAATAGCACATTTTTCAATATTATATTAATTTTGAACTTTGCGGTAAATTTTATTTATTCATTCCTATAAAGCTAAATTTTAGTATTCTCTTATTGATTTTAGGGAGTCCAAGTATCTTTTATTTTATCCTATTTCATTTGTTTTCTTTATTTTCCTTAAAAAAAAAACTGTAAAGAACTGAATGGAACAGCAGCAACGTTGCTGCTACTACTGCTTCTGCAAACGATGTTGCTTCTGCAAACATCATCACTTTGACAACCACCCTACATCACCAACTCCCCTCACCACTTGCATTCCTAAACCAGATTTGAGGGGATTTTGGGTGGATTTCTTTCTTCTTCACCCATCCTCATCATCACAAACACACTCCCTCTCAATTCTCACAATTCACATCTGCACAAATTCACTCACTCTCTCTCGGCCCCCTCCCCCTACACACAGACCAAAGGCACCACTCTTCCACTCTCGACCTCACACAAAACACCATCACAACCTACACACAAAGTCCACCAGCTAGCTCCACAGACACAATTCACTCACACTCACAATCACAGACCATTTTTTCATTCCTACTGCTCCCTTCAATATATTGGCATGCAGACACACTGCACATTCACACAGCTCACACCATCCCTGCAAAAACACACACATGCAGACACACTGCACATTCACACAACCTCTCCTCACACAAGACTTGCACTACATTTCACACAACACTCACAACTCCATTTTTTCTCTCATTTGCACACACCAGCTCACCATCCCACCTCACTTCACCTGCAAACCTACACACAATTCCCTCTGATCTCTCGCCATACCCATACACTTCACACACCACTCCACAAAGATCACCATTTTTCACTTCCTTTCCCAGACATCTCCCCCACCCTCATCAGTCTACCTACACTCACGCTCCACTCCTGCAGTTTCACAAAATCACTTGACATTAACACACTCCATTCATTCTCTCTCGGCCACTTTCACACACCACACACACTGGTTTCACATCACACTACACTCTCCATTCCACAAGACACACACGACACATATTGCACAAGCACAAAACCATAGTTATCAGACACCAATTGCACATATTACACACTTGCACATACACTCCACACGCACCTCACCTGCACACACTTTGCTGATTCACATCACCAATTCTTGCACTCTCCTCTCTCGGCTCTCACAGCACACACGCATACATCCCAATCAAACACATACACACACCCATTGGCACACATACACTTGCAAAACAAGCACTCACAAACAAAGCACCATCACACACACACACACACACTCAGATACATGCACAAACAACATGCAGAGACACATTACTTCACATGCATACAAACACAGTGGGTAATCCATCACCAAAATGCTACCGAAAACTAGGAAAACAACCTCCATGACTACCTGCAAAATAACCAAACAAAGCAAATTTTCAGTCACCCCCTACCCAAGCCCAACCTTCAACATCTAATTCATCACCACCTCCACAAAGCCACCTACAAACAAACCGCCATCCACAATCGCGCCACTACTGCCGCCAGCAGACATCACCACCACCGGCAGCTCCATCACTTCCATAGAGGCCCACAATCACCTCCCAATTGACGCCCTACATGCCACTGGAAATCTCCTCAATCCTTTGCAGAGCCGAAATAGGTAAGCAAATCCTTTTCTTCAATTCTTTTATTTTGTATTTAATCTACAGAAATCTTGTATGCCTGTTGATTTGTTATGTTTTTATTATTTGATTTGGGGATTTGGGGGGGTCAATTTGAGAGAAAGTGAGACAGAGTGAGAGGGAAACCGAGAGAGAGAGAGAGACAGAGCGAAGAGAGAACGAGAGAGAGAGAGAGAGAGAGAGAGAGAGAGAGAGAGAGAGAGAGATAGAAGAGGGAGTCGGACAGAGAGTCAAAGGAGGAACCAGAGAAGAAGACAGAGAGAAATGGCGAGGAAGAAGAAAAAAGGAAGAAAGAAAAGAAAGAAAAAAAAAAGAGGAAATCTGGAAAGAAGAAAGGGAGAAGAAAGAAGAAAAGAAAAAAAGAAGAAGAAAGAAACAAAACCGAAGAAAAATAAAATAAAATATATAATTAAAAAAAATGGTTTTAGTGAAACTACGTCGTTTTGACGTAGTTTCACTCAAAACTGCGTCATTTCGTTTATTTTGTTTTCTAATTTGATTTTAATTAATAATATGTATTTATTTTATAGTCTTTAGACTTTTATTAATATTATTGTGGCCCTGAGCATTTATGATTTGTGCATTTAAGTTTTTATTTTTTGTAGATTGACCCCCATAATTTTATTTTCCTTTCAATTAGGTCCTATTTAATTGCATTTCAGTCCCCTGACTTTTATATAACTATAATTTTGGCCCCTATGTTTTTTAATTTCTATTTTTGACCCCTATATTTTTTGTAATTACATTTTGACCCCTACACTTTTCTGAAATTACATTTTTACCCTCCAATATTTCTGGAAATTGCAAATTCACTTCTCAAGTACGGTAGCACTTGCAATTTTAGACCTTGGATGTTGCTGAAAATTATAAATTTGGTTCCTCATGTTGCTGAAAATTGCATTTTGCCCCTATGCATTGCTGGAAATTCTATTTTTGGCCCTAGAACATTGCTGAAATTTATATTTTTGCCCCCAAGTAACTAGAACTTGCATTTTTACTCTTGAATGTTGCTGAAAATTATAATTTGGTGTTTAATACTTGTTGGAATTTACAAATTGGGGCTTATCGTTGCTGTAAAGTTCATTTTTGTCTTTGAATATTGCTGGAAATTGCAATTTAGTTCTTAAGTTTTGCTGGAATTTCATTTTTGATCCTTGAATGTTGCTGAAAATTTGATTTTGACCCTCCCTAGTTGCTGGAATTTTTACTTAGTCCCTTTAAGCTTGCTGGAAATTATGATTTTGTTATTATGTTTGCTGGAGATTATGTTTTGGCCCTAAAATATTGCTAAAAATTGCATTCTTACCCCCATACTTAACTGGAATTTTTTTTAGTTTAGCCCAAATACTTGCTATATATTTTTTTAAGCCCTTAAACCTTGATGGAATTTGTGTTTTTGCCCCCTAGTTTATTATAAATTGTATTTTTTTCCTTTTAAGTATTGCTGGAAATTATCTTTGCTCCCATACTTGTGAAATTTTACATTTTTACTCCCTAGGCTTGCTGAATTTTTTTTTGTTTGTTTTGTCCCTTAGTTTGCTGGAATTTATATTTTTTCCTAGGATATTGCCCTATTTACATTTTTTACCTCACAAATTATTGGGATTTACTTTTATTTCCTTATTTATTTAAATAGTGGTATTTTTTAACATGTTTGTTTATTTTATTAGCAATTTGTAGCGAGTTTACGAATGGGAGGTACCTCTATTACCCTTTCAATGTCTCTTTATATGCTCCTACGTGCTCCTACGTGTTTTTCTATATGTTTTTTCTATGCATCTTTTTGTGTTTATTATTTTTATTCATGTGTGAAAATTTATTTATTTATGTCATGTTATTTAGTTGAATTTAATTTTTAATTATTCGAAGAAATGTAATAGATAGGTAATATTCTATTTAATAAAAATTTTGTATTTAGATAGAAAATGTAATCAATAGTTTATATTTCTATCTAAAGCTTATGTACTTTAGATAGAAAATGTAATAGATAGGTTAGATAGGCCATCTCTTGTCTTTTTTCCATTTTTAGATTGTAATTAGGCCTCCCTGGTGTAATAGTTAGGTTTTTTTGTGTGCTATGTGTGCTATGTGCTTATGTGTTTTATTTGCTTTCGCTAGGACTTTGCATCTAGAATATTATGCTTATGTGCTATGTGCTATTATCTGCTTTTATGTGATTATTGCTTTAATCTATGTTTTATTTATTTACTTGCTTATTATGATATATGTGTATCGTCGCCACACTAGTCCAACGCTAGTTGTGGTTAATTTCGGTTTCTTTGCTGGTCCAACACTAGTGGAGAATTTTCTAGAAAATAGGATAGTCCAACGCTAGACCTTTAGGTCATTTTAGTAATAAAATCACTTCTTGTGTGCATTTCATATCATTTCACACACATTTTCTCTTTTAGGCCTTTTTCCATTTTTGCATGGTTTTTATGTATCATTATTCTTATTATCTATTTTTACATATATTCAGATCTTGACATTTAGGTTACATTTCACATAGAATCTTAGGTCATTTGTATGATTTTTGACTAGAAATAGTCATCTACTCACGTGGGAAGCGATGGCGTACATGCCGTTCCCCCCTCCGTGAGTAGGAATAGCTAGTCACGAGACGTTAGTCCCCCGTACCCGTTATGTTGCATCCCCAGTTTCTTTGTTCACTTATTATATATATATATATATATATATATATATATTACTATTTTCCTTTTCTTTTTACATTCCATTTTGCAATTTTCCTCGTGACTTCATCGAGGTCCAGACTCAAGTTTCGCAATTAATGCGATAATTCTGACCAAATGTCCATGGAACATTTTGTCCCTTAATGATATCTATTTTCTAAGTCTAGGTTGCATTCATATAGTTGCATCCAAATGTGATAAAATCTTAGGGTTATATTAGGAAAATTTGGACTAAACCTCGCAACTAGTTTCAGCTAGGTTGAAAGGGTGCCTTAGGTGTAAACCTTTGCCTTCCCTTTCTTCAACTATGACTCCCGAACCTTTTTCTCTTGTTTTCAAAGACTTGGAGTTGTCTTAAAAAGGGTTTTCTTGTTTTTCTTATATTTTCTGAAATCATTTTCTAAATAAATCATTCTCGATTTTCTTACCTTTGTAAAATATTTTTTGGTGACTTGGTACACCAAAATTCGATACCAAGTGGCGACTCCCATTTTAGACACTATTTTCGGGTCCAAAAACCGTCGCATTTTAAAGTCCCATTTTAGGCCATTTTCTTTTTTTTTTCAAAATAAAGCATTTTCTAAAAATCACATTTTTTGTCAAAACACCTTTTACAAAACATTTTTCTAAAAAATCGTTTTACAAAAAACCTACACTCTTTTTCCAAACAATAAACATAATCCCTTTTTCCGTCTTTCAAAAAATGGGGCGCGACACACACACTTTTTCTCCTTTTAAGGTCTTTTCCATTTTTGCATGGTTTTTTTTATGTATTATTGTCCTTATTATTTATTTTTTAACATATGCTTAGTGCATGACATTTAGGTTACGTTTCACATAGAATCTTAGGTCATTTGTGTGATTCGACTATAAATAGTTGTCTATTTACGTGGGAAATAGTGGCTTAACATGCCATTCCCCCCTTTCGTGCGTAGGAATAATTTGTCACGAGTTTATTAGTCCCCCGTACCCGATATGTTGCATTCTCTTTCTTTGAGGACTTATGTCTATATTTACATTTTTATTTTTTCACTTTGTGCATTTCATTTTTACATAGCTCGTGACTCCTTCGAGGTCTCATTTTGGGTTATGCAATTAATGCATTAATTCTAATTAAACCTCGAAGGGACATTTTGCCCCGTTCGGTATCCCTTTCTAGGTTTAGGATTTTGCATTCATATAGATACATCCAAATGTGATAAATTTTAAGGCTACATTAGGAATATTTGGACTAAACCTCACAACTAGTTTTAGCTAGGTTGAAAGGACGCCTTAGGCGCCAGCCTTTGGCTTCCCTTTCTTCAATTGTGACTCCCGAACTCGTTTTCTATTGTTTTCAAAGACTTAGGGTCATCTAAAAGGGTTTTTCACTTATCTTTATTTTTTATAAAAAATGTTTCTCTAAACAAAGATTTTGGTTCTTGTTAAACTATTTTTCTGGTGACTTGGTACACCAAAACTCAATACCAAGTGGCAACTCTTTTTTATAAAAACTCATTTTAGACTATATTTTCGGCTCAAAACCATCGCATTTTTAAAGTCCCATTTTAGACCATTTTTCTTTTATTTTCCAAAATAAAAAATCATTGTTACAAAAACCACTCTCTTATCCACACTAATCTTTTCCTTCCTCAAAAAATAGGGCTCGACAGCTGGTGACTCCACTGGGGATCACTAGTGAGTTCGAGCACTAGGTTTAGTCACCTTTTCTTTCTCTAACCCTTTTATTTTATCACATTTGGATGTTTAGGATTGCATTTTTCTTTTTAAGATTTTCTTGGCATTTCACATATGTGCCTTTGTTTCTCACTTATATGAGTATGATGTATGTTTTTTTTTTTGTGATGTATGTTCGTATCGCGCTTACATTTGGGGAAGGGATCAATCACCCTTAGAGCCTTTCACATGTTGACGTTATTATTCCTTCCTCTCACAGGAGCACTTCATATGTGCATACGCTATTTTACCTTTCTTTTTTGGTGGTTGTCACCCATCCATCTCTACTAGGACTAGGATCAATCCACTCGAACATGTGGTCGGGGCACAATGTGCACGTAGCAATGTCCGAGAGATTACTCTAGTCACCGACTAAGGGTTTTGGAATTGATGACCCCTACCCTTCGGTCTGAAGGCTTGGGAACCAACTGCCTAATCGAGTCTAGATGCATTAGTGAACCCAACCTCATGCATCCATGTAGAATTACTTAGGATAGAGTTAGCCTTATCTTATCAGGTACACAAGGCATGAGAGAAGGGAATCTACCCCTTTTATTTACTTTGTTATGCCATTTACTGTTATTTATCAATGTGTTATGTGATATTTGTTGAATAAACTAATGCACTTTTTTTTTGTTCTTTGATTGCATTCATAAGCCATAGAATAAAGAGCCCTGACACGATGCTCTCGTAGGAAGCCAACCCTCTCTCAGCACATTCACACTTAATTTCTTCGAGAAAGATGGAAATAAGATTTTCATAAGATTTTAGAAAAGGGGATTTGATTGTAAACAAAATACCTAAGGGTTCAACCATCGTAAATTCATAAAGTGTCAAAATTTGATTTTTCAACTTGTATATTCTTGAATAAGAGTTGTAATTTTCAGGCCTTTTTCAAAATTTACCCATCCTTGTTGTACTTGTCACTTTTATCCTAACCAATTTTTCTCAAAATTAATAAATATACCAAAGAGGGCGAATTTCTATACAAATCATGTTCATTATGCGTCATTTTTGCCTTGTCCCCCAACCTCCCGTCCCACACTACAAAATAAGAGATTTTAAGAAATTCTGCATTGTCCTTTTTGAAGAAATTCTGCTTCATTATTAGATTAAAAATCTTTAGGACCTTTCTCAAATTTTGCATTTTTTACATATTTTAACCTGCCATCCTTTTGTCTCGACTATATAACCCCAAAAGGACATTCACATTTATATTTTTAGTACCGACCTAGCGGGGTGAGATCCTAGGTAAGGTAGTATAAGCAGAACGGAGGCATTTCTTCCTAGTGTATCTGGGGTATCTTCATTAAAAGGGGGGTCTCACTCTAAAGGATTGCATTGGCCGACCCTTGGCACAATAAAGGCTCCCCCGAGGACATGCATCGATTTTTGTTTTTCCTTATACTAATTTTGATTTTTTTTTCATTTAAACAAGTCCTCCAACGGAGGCAGCAAATTGAAAAAGATATCTGATCCTAATTATTTTAAGTCCTAGTTTTATTCAAGTGAAGTGTCACGCACTTGACATTTACAAGGCCATCAAACGTGGATGCTCCATCCTAATTATTCGAAGGATCATAGGGAATCAATTTTTTAGAATTGATAATATTGAAGGTTCAGATAGATGAATTTGATTAGGACAACCAATGTGATAGATGAAATTGTATCCCATAATCAGACAATTGTTCATTTTAGGTGTAATAAGAATACAAATAATGTGAATGCTAATCTCATTTCCGTTCCAATAAATTTAAGATTGCTTTATATTCAAAATTCTTTCTCGAATGAAGGCTAAACAAGCTGCTTTCTCCAAATTGTTTGTGGCTTTAAATTTTCCTATTCATGTGCTGCATTTAATTTTTAAAAAAGAATTTTCTTCAAATATTTTGTTATGTTGAGCAAATAATTCTTTGATGAGATCCTAAAATAAATCATATCTTTTCTCAAAGCCTAATGTTAGGTTTGTGTCATTGTAAAATTTCACTTTTGATGAGTTCAAATTGGATGAAAAGAAAATTATCTTCTTGGTGATTTGCCTTATTTTTTTAGATGGTGAAAAATAGATGTCCATAATCTTTGGATGTCATCTTACTTGAAGCTGATAAATGCCACTTCGGTATCTCTGTAATTTCGAAATAACGCAAATTGTTAAGGAGAACTAGAGTGATACTAAAGAGGAATGTGGATTTCGCGGTAGGGATTCTGAGTAATACATAGGGAAACCCAAGCTTAACTGAGAAGGATCAGGAGTTGTTGACATTGACACTAAGATAGAGAGTGGCAAATCTACCGTTCATATTCTCACTTATGGGCATTCGAGTTATTAAGAAAGAGGACCGTAATGAATTGTCAAGCAAATTTTGATGTATGTTTGGAAGACTCAAGCATGACAAAAGGAATAGACATGTTGCAGATATGACTTAAACCAATTCTTAAGGGAGTTTTCTTGTTTCATATCCTAACTTTTCTTACTTGCATAGATTAATTGTGAGGAAAATAGTGTAATGTCACATGCTTGCGAGTTGTTGCTAACAACCATAATTCTTGGCCAATTCTCCTACTTGAAATTACTTTATGTGTTTTGACAAATGCCTTCTTCAAGTATGATTGTGAGGTTTAGGTACTATCAAAATTAGGCAAAATTCACATAAACAAGTAATAAAATTTATAACCTAATACCCCTTTCCACAAGTGCACAGGTCAATTGTAGTAGAGGAAGTATTAGGGTCAATCCCATGAGAAAACAAGAATTAGCAAGTACCCAAGCTACTAACTTGCTCTATTATGTAGACAAAATATCAAATAGTTGCTGTGCAAGGTAAGAAAATTCAACTACTTGAAGTATAACAATTGGAAGAAATTCACAAACACAAGTAATAGGGTTTAGAATCCACTAATTGTCACTAACATGATTGAATGATTTAACACCTTGCTATATTAATCTTGTCTTGCTTAGGATTGCAACTCCATATGAATTGACTAGAGTTCAATTATATTCATGATGAACTCTTGTGAAATGCATGAATTGTGGTATTAAACAACCTCAATCCGCCTACTTGTACAACTATTTTTCATGTGTGTACAATATAAGTTTCATCTACCATTTTCCAATGTTATAAGTATTTCTTATTGTTAAATAACATCTAAATGATTTGCAATAGTTGATCAAGCTACTACAAATGTTAAACCTTGATAGATGAACTAACATATACAAGTTATAGCAAGTATAATAACATTCAAATCATATAATTAGCTTCATCTAACCATAAAACATGTATTTAGTTAAACATAGCTTGTATGAATAACATATAATAAAAAAAAACTCATAAACAAGTAAGAAATTAAAGAGTTAAGGTAAGAAATGCTCGTTTGTTGGTAGAACGTGACTCCAAAGCTTCATTTCTCATTGATATGAATTGATACACTTGAATCCTCCAAGAGTTTTTCTTACAAGTAATGAAAATTCTTCTAAACTACAAAGAAAACTACTACTATATGCTACTTGGGAGTGCTTCTCCCTTCAAGACATACTCCAAATGTCTTGTAAGAGCTCCCTATTTATAGACAAATTTACCCTAATCATCTAGACAACCTGCATGACAATTTGTATGAAAAGTTGTCTTGGAATCACAAAAAGATTTCTATTGAATTTTACAATATTTTCTTGGGTAGTGCAAGTGCAGAGAATCCTTAAAAAGTCATCAAAAGAGGCTGGAAGATAAGTGATACGTGCGTGGTGACACCCGTCTCAGTCTTAGGGGCTTCACCAACGGGTATCATCATCCTGTACAATTTGGAGGTTTCAAAGTGGTCAAAACATGGCAATGAAGCATGGGAGATGGCTCATTTAACATCCACTCAAGGGGCCAAAGGCTAGTGGTCGTGTCTAAGGTTGAAGATGCGAGGCAGAATCTTTAACGGACAAGACTAGGAGCAGCAATTGAGCTTTCTGACCCTATCCGCGAGGGGTATCCGCGTGCAGATAGGTTCACGGATAGCTATAGGACGGGATGCTACCAGGATCGAGTTTCTAGTCGTATCTACGCATGCAATCTGCGCACGGATAGCCGGCACAGATACGAGTAGTTTTTTGCAAGTTTTTAGTGTTTCCAAATTTTAATTATTTTTCTTTAATTGTAATAGTTTTCTAATTTTTTGTAATTGCTTTTTAGGACTTTTATGCCTATATAAGGCTAGCTATTGTTAGGGTTTCACAATGTTATGTTGAATGATGAATTAATCAATGAAATTGATTTTCTCCCTTTGAGGGATTTTCGTGAGTTCTTGGTGATGAGAACTTTTCTTCGACTATTCAAGAGAGATTTTTGAGAGTTGTTCTTACACCTTAAGTTCTAGTCAATAGATTTGATTAGGGTTTGGGTTTGTTCTTGTTCAATTAGATTGGTTTCAATCCACGAGGTTGGTTTGGGGTCAAACAATTCAACAAGGCGTTCATATAATTGGTAATCTTGGTTCAATTCTGCAAGAGGGATTAGATTGGGTTATCACCTGATCTTCAAGACAGTCCTTTGGAAAGATTCCTGTGTGAAGATTCGAGAGTTTTAAGAGCGTAGCCTTCCTAGGGTCCCTATTTCTCCATCAATAGCTGCAAGTTTGAACCAACACTTTCTGGTCGACATCAAGATCCGCGGGTTGTTGGTCCGCAGATTGCCCCCTGAAGAAGGTCAAACCAGCTTTTCCTCATGAAAATTGTAGCCCTTTGAATGAGTTGTCCATGATGACCTCATGGTCTAAATCATCTAGGTTTTGATGAGTATTAAACTTATGATGAAGAGCACTAATATGTTAAATGAGCTTTTATTGCAGTATCAATAAGATAGGTTGACAAAAAGGAGGAGGTTGGTTACCCGGACGACCACCGGACGTACACTGAGGACGTCCGGACGCACAAAGACATCAAAAATTAAATTGGTCAGAAGGTATCCGGACGAGGGTCCGGACGCACATGCGGACGTTCGGACATACAGAAGTATCAGAATTCAAAGTGGACAGAATGTATGCGGACGATGATCTGGATGATCATACGGACGTCCGGACGGAGAGAAACAGCTAAATCAAGGATTGTCCAGAAGGCATATGGACGATCATCCGGACGAGGAATGAAGCTTCCAGATACTAGTCCGGACGACTGTCCGGACGTCCGGACCTCTCAATAAGGACGTCCGGACCAGACATATTGTGTCTAACGGCTAGTTTTTCTTTTTCGCCGTTGGAAGTCAAATCAAGCCTTTTCTCAAGATGTATAAATGCCAAATAGTGCAGAATGAATAGATACTTTTTGCAACCAATACAATAGTGTTTTTGAGTGTTCTTTTGTGAAGAAAAATTACTCTCATCAAGTAACTTTGTAAAAGTTAGAGTGAATTCATATTTGTTTGTGATCAATTCATTTGTATAGTTGAAAGGGTTAGCTAGAGAGCTGTAAAACTTCTTAGCTCAACTAGAGAGTGTCTAGGGTGAGTGAGAAGTGATCCACAATATTGTACAAGTTGATATTGAGGCACAAAACAAAGAAGAGAATTCAAGTGATCAAGGCTTCAAGTTTGTGTACTTGGAAGCTTATTGAGTTTGTGTATCTTAACTTATCTTTTGATTGAATTATATGTTCATTGTTTTTATTCATCATATTAATTCTTGATGCATAATATTGATTGATCATTTAGACAACTTGGTAAATTTATTTTGTGTCAAGATAAATTATTGTAACCAAGTTTAGATAAAAAAAAGGAAAGGGAACCTAATTCACCCCCCTCTCTTAGGTTGCATTTGGGCCAACAATTGGTATCAGAGCTTGGTTTCCTTTTTAATAGCCTAACAAGCTAGGAGAGATCCATGGCAACCTCAAATAATGCTTTATTTTTAGAGGAGACAATCTATCACTAGACCTCCTATGTTCAATGGTGTGAATTATACTAGTTGGAAGGCTAGAATGGAAATTTTCTTACAATCTATTGATATTGAGCTTTGGTATATAGTGAATGAGGGTCCATATGAAGCATACATTATTGATCAAAACACCGGTACCCGTAGGCAAAAGACTAGAATGGAACTTTCTCCTATTGATAGAACCAATCTTACTCTAAATGCAAAGGCTATGAATGTATTATTTAATGCTTTAGATGCAAATGAGTCAACTAGAGTAAAAGGGTGTAAGACGGCAAAAGAAATTTGGGATAAATTAAAGGATATTCATGAAGGTAGTGACAATATCAAGGAACAAAAGAAAGCCTTATTAGTTACTAAGTATGAGTCTTTTAAGATGGAGCCTCATGAAAACATTGACAAAATGTATTGTAGATTCAATGACATAATTAATGGATTTAGAGACTTTACAAAAGGAGTATAGCTTAGGTGAGAAAAATAGAAAGATTTTAAATGCATTACCTAAGGAATGGGAAAGTAAAGTCACAGCCATAGAAGAAGCCAAAGATCTAAATGTTATGCCTATTGAATTTCTTATAAACTCTTTACCTCTTTTGAGCTCAAATTGAAATCTAAGGTACAAGAGGAGGAAGAGGCCAAAATCAAGAAAAATATGGCATTGAAGTCTTCACAAGATGATGAAGAGGATTTCTCAATTGACGGTGAAGACATGGAAATGGAAGATAATGACTTGGCTCTACTAACAAGACCTTCAAAAAGGTTCCTTACAAACAAGAAAGATTTAGAAGAGGAGGACAAGGCAATCTCAATCAGTCAAGCTCCTCAAGAAATAGAGGAAAGCAAGAGGTGTCAAAGAAGCAAAATGACAAGTGTTTTGAGTGTGGACAACTAGGACATTACATGAATGAGTGTCCTTCAAAGAAAAAGAAGGAAGGAAGAAGTGAAAGGAAACAAAGATTCAACAACTTTCAATTGACATGGAACGAGTGTAATTCCGATGGAGAAATCGAAGAAGAAGAAGAAATTGCTCAAATGGCATTTATGGCCTTTGGAGACCATGAGGTAACTTCTAATTGCTCTTCTATAGACAAGAATGTAATGATGATTGGAATGATGAAGATGATGATGATATTGAAAATTTTGTTTGCAAATTACATAATAGTTTGAAAGAATCGTATGCTAGAAATAAAGAATTGAGATTGAAAATTAACTCCTTGTTGGGAGAAAGTGCTAGATTGATTGAAGAGAACAAAAGTTTGAAAATGAAAATGATGATTTAAAGAAATGCAATGTAGATTTGACCTTGAATTTTGATAATTTGAAAAGAAAGTTGGATGAGAGATCCCTTTTTTACAACAACATCAAGAGTGAACAAGAAAATTTAAAAATTAGAATAAAAGAACTTAATGACTTTCTTGGAAGGCAAAAACAAGAACTCTTAGAAAAGGAAATTACCAAGAGCATGCTTAGTACAAATAGATTCACTCTATATAGAAAGAATAAAGTAAGATTTATTAGACCCATGCATGTGAATAATGCTCATATCATGTGTAATTTTTGTTGTCAAATAGGTCACATGAAAAATAATTGCTATGTTAAAAGAAATATGGAAAACGGAATGAAACAATGTGGATTGTTAAAGATTGTGCTAACTAGTACAGGACCCAAAATTTAAATAAAAGGGTACCAAATATATTTTTTTCTTTGTGTAGGTGAGCCTCAAAAATACCATCAAGGAGTCAAAATGGTTCATTGATAGTGGATGTTCAAGACATATGATCGGAGATCCATCCTTGTTTGTCAAGCTAAAACAGAAGAATAGCGGAAAAGTCACCTTTGGAGATGACATGAAAGCTAAAACTATTGGAGTAGGTGACATAGGTAACGATAATGAAACTCTTATTCAAAATGTTTTACTTGTTGACAATCTTAGTTATAATTTGCTAAGTGTTAGTCAATTATGTGACAAGATTTATTTGTTCTTATTCAAAAAGCATGAATGTTTAGTTCTTGACTCTAGTTATAATGTAGTTTTTAGAGGAATGAGGCATAATGACATTATGTAGTTTATCTAGATAGAATAGACTCTAATAGAATTAGATGTCTTAAGGCTTTTAGGCAATGATCCTTGGCTTTGGCATAGAAGGCTTTGTCACTTCAATATGGACTTGTTGAGTGAACTATCTAGAAAAGAACTTGTCCGAGGGCTTCCTAAAATTAATTTTGACAAAGACAAAATTTGTAGTGCTTGCCAATTTGGAAAACAAACCAAGGTCTCTTTTAAACCAAAAAATTGTGTTTCAACTACAAGACCTTTGGAGCTTTTACATTTGGACTTATTTGGTCCTACTCAAGTAACAAGCCTTGGGGAAAAGGTATGCTTTTGTCATCGTGGACGATTATTCAAGATACACTTGGGTACTATTTCTTGCACACAAAGATGAAGCTTTTAAAAATTTTGTCTCTTTATTTGCAAAAGTTCAAAATTTATTAAACTTAACCATTGTGAAAATTAGGAGTGATAATGGAACTGAATTTAAGTATTGTGGTTTTTCTGAATTTTGTGATCACAATGGTATCACACATGAATTTTCTAGCACAAGAGTTCCCCAACAAAATGGAGTCGTTGAAAGGAAAAATAGAACTCTTCAAGAGACTTCTAGAACAATGATAAATGAATGTGATTTACCAAAATATTTTTGGGCCGAAGCGGTCAATACGGCTTGTTATGTCATGAATAGAATTTTATTAAGACCTTTTTTGAATAAAACTTCTTATGAACTTATATTTGAAAAAAGGCCAGTTATTGGTTATTTTAAAGTTTTTGGTTGCAAATGCTTTATTTTGAATATTAAGGAACATCTTGGAAAAGTTTGATAAGAAGACGGATGAAGGTATCTTTTTAGGATATGCTAGTGATAAGAGAGCCTATAGAGTGTACAATAGAAGAACCTTAGTGGTTGAAGAAGCCATTCATGTTACTTTTGATGAATTTCATGATGTAGTTTCAAAAGGAATTAATGAGGATGAGGATGATAGTGTTCAAGGAAAATTGGAGAATCTTACTCTTCAAGAAGATGTTAATAGTCCTAATAAAGAAGTAAGTACTTGTGAAGATATAGTCGTTGAGAAAGATGATAACACTACAAGGATCTACCAAAACTTGGAGATTTGTACCCAATCATCAAAAGAGTTTATTATAGGAGATCCTTCGGAAAAGGTTAGGACTAGATCCTCTTATAAACCTTTAGTTGATCACTTTGCTTTGTTATCCCAATTTGAACCTAAGAATGTGGAAGATGCCTTGAAAGATGATTGTTGGATAGTAGCCATGCAAGAAGAATTGAATCAATTTGAAAGAAATATGGTATGGACTTTAGTTGAGAGGCCATTAGATCATCCGGTAATAGGCACAAAATGGGTCTTTAGGAATAAGTTAAATGATAAAGGTGAAATAATTAGAAATAAAGCACGGTTAGTTTGCAAAGGGTATGCTCAAGAAGAAGGAATAGATTTTGATGAAACCTTGCACCGATCGCTAGGCTTGAATCTATAAGAATGCTTCTTGCGTATGCATGCTTTAAAGATTTTAAATTATTTCAAATGGATGTAAAAAGTGCCTTTTTAAATGGTTGTATTGAACAAGAAGTCTATGTTGAACAACCTCCCAGTTTTGAACATGAAAAATTCTCCAATCATGTTTTTAAACTCTCTAAAGCCCTATATGGTTTAAAACAAGCTCCTAGAGCGTGGTATGAAGGTTGAGTAACTTCTTAAATGAAATGGTTTTTAAAAGAGGAAGTGTAGACACTACACTTGTTACAAAACATTATGAAAATGAACTTCTTATTGTACAAGTTTATGTGGATGACATTATCTTCGGTGAGACTAATGAAAAATTTTGCAAAGAATTTTCAACTATGATGCAAAATGAATTTGAAATGAGCATGATGGGAGAATTAAAAATTTTCCTTGGTCTTCAAATTCACCAACAAAAACTGGAATTTTCATAAGTCAAACTAAATATACAAAAGAGCTTCTTAAGGTTTGGTATGGAAGGCTCAAAACAAGTAGGCACACCTATTTGCACTTCTACAAAATTGGACAAGGATGAAGAAGGAAATTAAAGTGGATGAAAAAGCGGTATCGAGATATGATAGGTAGTTTGCTTTATCTTACCGCTAGTAGACCGGATATTATGTTTGCCATTTGTCTTTGTGCTAGATTTCAATCTTGTCCTAGAGAATCTCACTTGTTAGCCGTTTAAGCGTATTCCTTAGATATCTTAACAGGTACATTAGACTATGGG
>JAMWEH010000357.1:0-25262 GCA_024721245.1 Mitragyna speciosa
CCTAGGCTTGCTGAATTTTTTTTGTTTGTTTTGTCCCTTAGTTTGCTGGAATTTATATTTTTTCCTAGGATATTGCCCTATTTACATTTTTTACCTCACAAATTATTGGGATTTACTTTTATTTCCTTATTTATTTAAATAGTGGTATTTTTTAACATGTTTGTTTATTTTATTAGCAATTTGTAGCGAGTTTACGAATGGGAGGTACCTCTATTACCCTTTCAATGTCTCTTTATATGCTCCTACGTGCTCCTACGTGTTTTTCTATATGTTTTTTCTATGCATCTTTTTGTGTTTATTATTTTTATTCATGTGTGAAAATTTATTTATTTATGTCATGTTATTTAGTTGAATTTAATTTTTAATTATTCGAAGAAATGTAATAGATAGGTAATATTCTATTTAATAAAAATTTTGTATTTAGATAGAAAATGTAATCAATAGTTTATATTTCTATCTAAAGCTTATGTACTTTAGATAGAAAATGTAATAGATAGGTTAGATAGGCCATCTCTTGTCTTTTTTCCATTTTTAGATTGTAATTAGGCCTCCCTGGTGTAATAGTTAGGTTTTTTTGTGTGCTATGTGTGCTATGTGCTTATGTGTTTTATTTGCTTTCGCTAGGACTTTGCATCTAGAATATTATGCTTATGTGCTATGTGCTATTATCTGCTTTTATGTGATTATTGCTTTAATCTATGTTTTATTTATTTACTTGCTTATTATGATATATGTGTATCGTCGCCACACTAGTCCAACGCTAGTTGTGGTTAATTTCGGTTTCTTTGCTGGTCCAACACTAGTGGAGAATTTTCTAGAAAATAGGATAGTCCAACGCTAGACCTTTAGGTCATTTTAGTAATAAAATCACTTCTTGTGTGCATTTCATATCATTTCACACACATTTTCTCTTTTAGGCCTTTTTCCATTTTTGCATGGTTTTTATGTATCATTATTCTTATTATCTATTTTTACATATATTCAGATCTTGACATTTAGGTTACATTTCACATAGAATCTTAGGTCATTTGTGTGATTTTTTGACTAGGAAATAGTCATCTACTCACATGGAAGCGGATGGCGTACATGCCGTTCCCCCCTCTCGTGAGTAGGAATAGCTTAGTCACGAGACGTTAGTCTCCCCGTACCCGTTATGTTGCATCCCACTTTTCTTTGTTCACTTATATCTATATATATATATATATATACTATTTCCTTTTTCTTTTTGCATTCCATTTTGTAATCTTACTCGTGACTCCATCGAGTCTAGACTTCAGGTTTCGCAATTAATGCGATAATTCCGACCAAACCTTCAATGGAACATTTTGTCCCTTAACGATATCTATTTTTTTAAGTCTAGATTTGCATTCATATAGTTGCATCCAAATGTGATAAAATCTTAGGGTTATATTAGGAAAATTTGGACTAAACCTCGCAACTAGTTTCAGCTAGGTGAAAGGGTGCCTTAGGTGTAAACTCTTGCCTTCCCTTTCTTTCAACTATGACTCCCGACCTTTTTCATCTTGTTTTCAAAGACTTGGAGTTTGTTCTTAAAAAGGGTTTTCTTGTTTTTCTGTATAATTTTCTGAAATCATGTTCTAAATAAATCATTCTCGATTTTCTTACCTTTGTAAAATATTTTTGGTGACTGGTACACCAAAATTCGATACCAAGTGGCGACTCCCATTTTAGACACTATTTCGGGTCCAAAAACCGTCGCATTTTAAAGTCCCATTTTAGGCCATTTTCTTTTTTTTTTTCAAATAAAGCATTTCTAAAAATCACATTTTTTGTCAAAACACCTTTTACAAAACATTTTCTAAAAAATCGTTTTACAAAAACCTACACTCTTTTTCAAAACAATAAACATAATCCTTTTTCCGTCTTTCAAAAATGGGGCGCGACACACACACTTTTTCTCCTTTTAAGGTCTTTTCCATTTTTGCATGGTTTTTTTTATGTATTATTGTCCTTATTATTTATTTTTTAACATATGCTTAGTGCATGACATTTAGGTTACGTTTCACATAGAATCTTAGGTCATTTGTGTGATTCGACTATAAATAGTTGTCTATTTACGTGGGAAATAGTGGCTTAACATGCCATTCCCCCCTTTCGTGCGTAGGAATAATTTGTCACGAGTTTATTAGTCCCCCGTACCCGATATGTTGCATTCTCTTTCTTTGAGGACTTATGTCTATATTTACATTTTTATTTTTTCACTTTGTGCATTTCATTTTTACATAGCTCGTGACTCCTTCGAGGTCTCATTTTGGGTTATGCAATTAATGCATTAATTCTAATTAAACCTCGAAGGGACATTTTGCCCCGTTCGGTATCCCTTTCTAGGTTTAGGATTTTGCATTCATATAGATACATCCAAATGTGATAAATTTTAAGGCTACATTAGGAATATTTGGACTAAACCTCACAACTAGTTTTAGCTAGGTTGAAAGGACGCCTTAGGCGCCAGCCTTTGGCTTCCCTTTCTTCAATTGTGACTCCCGAACTCGTTTTCTATTGTTTTCAAAGACTTAGGGTCATCTAAAAGGGTTTTTCACTTATCTTTATTTTTTATAAAAAATGTTTCTCTAAACAAAGATTTTGGTTCTTGTTAAACTATTTTTCTGGTGACTTGGTACACCAAAACTCAATACCAAGTGGCAACTCTTTTTTATAAAAACTCATTTTAGACTATATTTTCGGCTCAAAACCATCGCATTTTTAAAGTCCATTTTAGACCATTTTTCTTTTATTTTCCAAAATAAAAAATCATTGTTACAAAAACCACTCTCTTATCCACACTAATCTTTTCCTTCCTCAAAAAATAGGGCTCGACAGCTGGTGACTCCACTGGGGATCACTAGTGAGTTCGAGCACTAGGTTTAGTCACCTTTTCTTTCTCTAACCCTTTTATTTTATCACATTTGGATGTTTAGGATTGCATTTTTCTTTTTAAGATTTTCTTGGCATTTCACATATGTGCCTTTGTTTCTCACTTATATGAGTATGATGTATGTTTTTTTTTTTGTGATGTATGTTCGTATCGCGCTTACATTTGGGGAAGGGATCAATCACCCTTAGAGCCTTTCACATGTTGACGTTATTATTCCTTCCTCTCACAGGAGCACTTCATATGTGCATACGCTATTTTACCTTTCTTTTTGGTGGTTTGTCACCCATCCATCTCTACTAGGACTAGGATCAATCCACTCGAACATGTGGTCGGGGCACAATGTGCACGTAGCAATGTCCGAGAGATTACTCTAGTCACCGACTAAGGGTTTTGGAATTGATGACCCCTACCCTTCGGTCTGAAGGCTTGGGAACCAACTGCCTAATCGAGTCTAGATGCATTAGTGAACCCAACCTCATGCATCCATGTAGAATTACTTAGGATAGAGTTAGCCTTATCTTATCAGGTACACAAGGCATGAGAGAAGGGAATCTACCCCTTTTATTTACTTTGTTATGCCATTTACTGTTATTTATCAATGTGTTATGTGATATTTGTTGAATAAACTAATGCACTTTTTTTTTGTTCTTTGATTGCATTCATAAGCCATAGAATAAAGAGCCCTGACACGATGCTCTCGTAGGAAGCCAACCCTCTCTCAGCACATTCACACTTAATTTCTTCGAGAAAGATGGAAATAAGATTTTCATAAGATTTTAGAAAAGGGGATTTGATTGTAAACAAAATACCTAAGGGTTCAACCATCGTAAATTCATAAAGTGTCAAAAATTTGATTTTTCAACTTGTATATTCTTGAATAAGAGTTGTAATTTTCAGGCCTTTTTCAAAATTTACCCATCCTTGTTGTACTTGTCACTTTTATCCTAACCAATTTTTCTCAAAATTAATAAATATACCAAAGAGGGCGAATTTCTATACAAATCATGTTCATTATGCGTCATTTTTGCCTTGTCCCCCAACCTCCCGTCCCACACTACAAAATAAGAGATTTTAAGAAATTCTGCATTGTCCTTTTTGAAGAAATTCTGCTTCATTATTAGATTAAAAATCTTTAGGACCTTTCTCAAATTTTGCATTTTTTACATATTTTAACCTGCCATCCTTTTGTCTCGACTATATAACCCCAAAAGGACATTCACATTTATATTTTTAGTACCGACCTAGCGGGTGAGATCCTAGGTAAGGTAGTATAAGCAGAACGGAGGCATTTCTTCCTAGTGTATCTGGGGTATCTTCATTAAAAGGGGGGTCTCACTCTAAAGGATTGCATTGGCCGACCCTTGGCACAATAAAGGCTCCCCCGAGGACATGCATCGATTTTTGTTTTTCCTTATACTAATTTTGATTTTTTTTTCATTTAAACAAGTCCTCCAACGGAGGCAGCAAATTGAAAAAGATATCTGATCCTAATTATTTTAAGTCCTAGTTTTATTCAAGTGAAGTGTCACGCACTTGACATTTACAAGGCCATCAAACGTGGATGCTCCATCCTAATTATTCGAAGGATCATAGGGAATCAATTTTTTAGAATTGATAATATTGAAGGTTCAGATAGATGAATTTGATTAGGACAACCAATGTGATAGATGAAATTGTATCCCATAATCAGACAATTGTTCATTTTAGGTGTAATAAGAATACAAATAATGTGAATGCTAATCTCATTTCCGTTCCAATAAATTTAAGATTGCTTTATATTCAAAATTCTTTCTCGAATGAAGGCTAAACAAGCTGCTTTCTCCAAATTGTTTGTGGCTTTAAATTTTCCTATTCATGTGCTGCATTTAATTTTTAAAAAAGAATTTTCTTCAAATATTTTTGTTATGTTGAGCAAATAATTCTTTGATGAGATCCTAAAATAAATCATATCTTTTCTCAAAGCCTAATGTTAGGTTTGTGTCATTGTAAAATTTCACTTTTGATGAGTTCAAATTGGATGAAAAGAAAATTATCTTCTTGGTGATTTGCCTTATTTTTTAGATGGTGAAAAATAGATGTCCATAATCTTTGGATGTCATCTTACTTGAAGCTGATAAATGCCACTTCGGTATCTCTGTAATTTCGAAATAACGCAAATTGTTAAGGAGAACTAGAGTGATACTAAAGAGGAATGTGGATTTCGCGGTAGGGATTCTGAGTAATACATAGGGAAACCCAAGCTTAACTGAGAAGGATCAGGAGTTGTTGACATTGACACTAAGATAGAGAGTGGCAAATCTACCGTTCATATTCTCACTTATGGGCATTCGAGTTATTAAGAAAGAGGACCGTAATGAATTGTCAAGCAAATTTTGATGTATGTTTGGAAGACTCAAGCATGACAAAAGGAATAGACATGTTGCAGATATGACTTAAACCAATTCTTAAGGGGAGTTTTCTTGTTTCATATCCTAACTTTTCTTACTTGCATAGATTAATTGTGAGGAAAATAGTGTAATGTCACATGCTTGCGAGTTGTTGCTAACAACCATAATTCTTGGCCAATTCTCCTACTTGAAATTACTTTATGTGTTTTGACAAATGCCTTCTTCAAGTATGATTGTGAGGTTTAGGTACTATCAAAATTAGGCAAAATTCACATAAACAAGTAATAAAATTTATAACCTAATACCCCTTTCCACAAGTGCACAGGTCAATTGTAGTAGAGGAAGTATTAGGGTCAATCCCATGAGAAAACAAGAATTAGCAAGTACCCAAGCTACTAACTTGCTCTATTATGTAGACAAAATATCAAATAGTTGCTGTGCAAGGTAAGAAAATTCAACTACTTGAAGTATAACAATTGGAAGAAATTCACAAACACAAGTAATAGGGTTTAGAATCCACTAATTGTCACTAACATGATTGAATGATTTAACACCTTGCTATATTAATCTTGTCTTGCTTAGGATTGCAACTCCATATGAATTGACTAGAGTTCAATTATATTCATGATGAACTCTTGTGAAATGCATGAATTGTGGTATTAAACAACCTCAATCCGCCTACTTGTACAACTATTTTCATGTGTGTACAATATAAGTTTCATCTACCATTTTCCAATGTTATAAGTATTTCTTATTGTTAAATAACATCTAAATGATTTGCAATAGTTGATCAAGCTACTACAAATGTTAAACCTTGATAGATGAACTAACATATACAAGTTATAGCAAGTATAATAACATTCAAATCATATAATTAGCTTCATCTAACCATAAAACATGTATTTAGTTAAACATAGCTTGTATGAATAACATATAATAAAAAAAACTCATAAACAAGTAAGAAATTAAAGAGTTAAGGTAAGAAATGCTCGTTTGTTGGTAGAACGTGACTCCAAAGCTTCATTTCTCATTGATATGAATTGATACACTTGAATCCTCCAAGAGTTTTTCTTACAAGTAATGAAAATTCTTCTAAACTACAAAGAAAACTACTACTATATGCTACTTGGGAGTGCTTCTCCCTTCAAGACATACTCCAAATGTCTTGTAAGAGCTCCCTATTTATAGACAAATTTACCCTAATCATCTAGACAACCTGCATGACAATTTGTATGAAAAGTTGTCTTGGAATCACAAAAAGATTTCTATTGAATTTTACAATATTTTCTTGGGTAGTGCAAGTGCAGAGAATCCTTAAAAAGTCATCAAAAGAGGCTGGAAGATAAGTGATACGTGCGTGGTGACACCCGTCTCAGTCTTAGGGGCTTCACCAACGGGTATCATCATCCTGTACAATTTGGAGGTTTCAAAGTGGTCAAAACATGGCAATGAAGCATGGGAGATGGCTCATTTAACATCCACTCAAGGGGCCAAAGGCTAGTGGTCGTGTCTAAGGTTGAAGATGCGAGGCAGAATCTTTAACGGACAAGACTAGGAGCAGCAATTGAGCTTTCTGACCCTATCCGCGAGGGGTATCCGCGTGCAGATAGGTTCACGGATAGCTATAGGACGGGATGCTACCAGGATCGAGTTTCTAGTCGTATCTACGCATGCAATCTGCGCACGGATAGCCGGCACAGATACGAGTAGTTTTTGCAAGTTTTTAGTGTTTCCAAATTTTAATTATTTTTCTTTAATTGTAATAGTTTTCTAATTTTTTGTAATTGCTTTTTAGGACTTTTATGCCTATATAAGGCTAGCTATTGTTAGGGTTTCACAATGTTATGTTGAATGATGAATTAATCAATGAAATTGATTTTCTCCCTTTGAGGGATTTTCGTGAGTTCTTGGTGATGAGAACTTTTCTTCGACTATTCAAGAGAGATTTTTGAGAGTTGTTCTTACACCTTAAGTTCTAGTCAATAGATTTGATTAGGGTTTGGGTTTGTTCTTGTTCAATTAGATTGGTTTCAATCCACGAGGTTGGTTTGGGGTCAAACAATTCAACAAGGCGTTCATATAATTGGTAATCTTGGTTCAATTCTGCAAGAGGGATTAGATTGGGTTATCACCTGATCTTCAAGACAGTCCTTTGGAAAGATTCCTGTGTGAAGATTCGAGAGTTTTAAGAGCGTAGCCTTCCTAGGGTCCCTATTTCTCCATCAATAGCTGCAAGTTTGAACCAACACTTTCTGGTCGACATTCAAGATCCGCGGGTTGTTGGTCCGCAGATTGCCCCCTGAAGAAGGTCAAACCAGCTTTTCCTCATGAAAATTGTAGCCCTTTGAATGAGTTGTCCATGATGACCTCATGGTCTAAATCATCTAGGTTTTGATGAGTATTAAACTTATGATGAAGAGCACTAATATGTTAAATGAGCTTTTATTGCAGTATCAATAAGATAGGTTGACAAAAAGGAGGAGGTTGGTTACCCGGACGACCACCGGACGTACACTGAGGACGTCCGGACGCACAAAGACATCAAAAATTAAATTGGTCAGAAGGTATCCGGACGAGGGTCCGGACGCACATGCGGACGTTCGGACATACAGAAGTATCAGAATTCAAAGTGGACAGAATGTATGCGGACGATGATCTGGATGATCATACGGACGTCCGGACGGAGAGAAACAGCTAAATCAAGGATTGTCCAGAAGGCATATGGACGATCATCCGGACGAGGGAATGAACCTTCCGGATACTAGTCCGGACGACTGTCCGGACGTCCGGACCTCTCTATAAGGACGTCCGGACCAGACAAATTGTGTCTAACGGCTAGTTTTTCTTTTTAGCCGTTGGAAGTCAAATCAAGCCTTTTTCTCAAGATGTATAAAAGCCAAATAGTGCAGAATGAATAGATACTTTTTGCAACCAATACAATAGTGTTTTTGAGTGTTCTTTTGTGAAGAAAAAGTACTCTCATCAAGTGAACTTTGTAAAAGTTAGAGTGAATTCATATTTGTTTGTGATCAATTCATTTGTATAGTTGAAAGGGTTAGCTAGAGAGCTGTAAAACTTCTTAGCTCAACTAGAGAGTGTCTAGGGTGAGTGAGAAGTGATCCACAATATTGTACAAGTTGATATTGAGGCACAAAACAAAGAAGAGAATTCAAGTGATCAAGGCTTCAAGTTTGTGTACTTGGAAGCTTATTGAGTTTGTGTATCTTAACTTTTCTTTTGATTGAATTATATGTTCATTGTTTTTATTCATCATATTAATTCTTGATGCATAATCTTGATTGATCATTTAGACAACTTGGTAAATTTATTTTGTGTTAAGATAAATTATTGTAACCAAGTTTAAGATAAAAGGGAACCTAATTCACCCCCCCCTCTTAGGTTGCATTTGGGCCAACAATTGGTATCAGAGCTTGGTTTCCTTTTTAATAGCCTAACAAGCTAGGAGAGATCCATGGCAACCTCAAATAATGCTTTATTTTTAGAGGGACAATCTATCACTAGACCTCCTATGTTCAATGGTGTGAATTATACTAGTTGGAAGGCTAGAATGGAAATTTTCTTACAATCTATTGATATTGAGCTTTGGTATATAGTGAATGAGGGTCCATATGAAGCATACATTATTGATCAAAACACCGGTACCCGTAGGCAAAAGACTAGAATGGAACTTTCTCCTATTGATAGAACCAATCTTACTCTAAATGCAAAGGCTATGAATGTATTATTTAATGCTTTAGATGCAAATGAGTCAACTAGAGTAAAAGGGTGTAAGACGGCAAAAGAAATTTGGGATAAATTAAAGGATATTCATGAAGGTAGTGACAATATCAAGGAACAAAAGAAAGCCTTATTAGTTACTAAGTATGAGTCTTTTAAGATGGAGCCTCATGAAAACATTGACAAAATGTATTGTAGATTCAATGACATAATTAAGGATTTAGAGGCTTTACAAAAGGAGTATAGCTTAGGTGAGAAAAATAGAAAGATTTTAAATGCATTACCTAAGGAATGGGAAAGTAAAGTCACAGCCATAGAAGAAGCCAAAGATCTAAATGTTATGCCTATTGAATTTCTTATAAACTCTTTAACCTCTTTTGAGCTCAAATTGAAATCTAAGGTACAAGAGGAGGAAGAGGCCAAAATCAAGAAAAATATGGCATTGAAGTCTTCACAAGATGATGAAGAGGATTTCTCAATTGACGGTGAAGACATGGAAATGGAAGATAATGACTTGGCTCTACTAACAAAGACCTTCAAAAGGTTCCTCACAAACAAGAAAAGATTTAGAAGAGGAGGACAAGGCAATCTCAATCAGTCAAGCTCCTCAAGAAATAGAGGAAAGCAAGAGGTGTCAAAGAAGCAAAATGACAAGTGTTTTGAGTGTGGACAACTAGGACATTACATGAATGAGTGTCCTTCAAAGAAAAAGAAGGAAGGAAGAAGTGAAAGGAAACAAAGATTCAACAACTTTCAATTGACATGGAACGAGTGTAATTCCGATGGAGAAATCGAAGAAGAAGAAGAAATTGCTCAAATGGCATTTATGGCCTTTGGAGACCATGAGGTAACTTCTAATTGCTCTTCTATAGACAAGAATGTAAATGATGATTGGAATGATGAAGATGATGATGATATTGAAAATTTTGTTTGCAAATTACATAATAGTTTGAAAGAATCGTATGCTAGAAATAAAGAATTGAGATTGAAAATTAACTCATTGTTGGGAGAAAGTGCTAGATTGATTGAAGAGAACAAAAGTTTGAAAAATGAAAATGATGATTTAAAGAAATGCAATGTAGATTTGACCTTGAATTTTGATAATTTGAAAAGAAAGTTGGATGAGAGATCCCTTTTTTACAACAACATCAAGAGTGAACAAGAAAATTTAAAAATTAGAATAAAAGAACTTAATGACTTTCTTGGAAGGCAAAAACAAGAACTCTTAGAAAAGGAAATTACCAAGAGCATGCTTAGTACAAATAGATTCACTCTATATAGAAAGAATAAAGTAAGATTTATTAGACCCATGCATGTGAATAATGCTCATATCATGTGTAATTTTTGTTGTCAAATAGGTCACATGAAAAATAATTGCTATGTTAAAAGAAATATGGAACACGGAATGAAAACAATGTGGATTGTTAAAGATTGTGCTAACTAGTACGGACCCAAAATTTAAATAAAAGGGTACCAAATATATTTTCTTTCATTTGTGTAGGTGAGCCTCAAAAATACCATCAAGGAGTCAAAATGGTTCATTGATAGTGGATGTTCAAGACATATGACTAGGAGATCCATCCTTGTTTGTCAAGCTAAAGCAGAAGAATAGCGGAAAAGTCACCTTTGGAGATGACATGAAAGCTAAAACTGTTGGAGTAGGTGACATAGGTAACGATAATGAAACTCTTATTCAAAATGTTTTACTTGTTGACAATCTTAGTTATAATTTGCTAAGTGTTAGTCAATTATGTGACAAAGATTTATTTGTTCTTTTCAAAAAGCATGAATGTTTAGTTCTTGACTCTAGTTATAATGTAGTTTTTAGAGGAATGAGGCATAATGACATTTATGTAGTTTATCTAGATAGAATAGACTCTAATAGAATTAGATGTCTTAAGGCTTTTAGTGATGATCCTTGGCTTTGGCATAGAAGGCTTTGTCACTTCAATATGGACTTGTTGAGTGAACTATCTAGAAAAGAACTTGTCCGAGGGCTTCCTAAAATTAATTTTGACAAAGACAAAATTTGTAGTGCTTGCCAATTTGGAAAACAAACCAAGGTCTCTTTTAAACCAAAAAATTGTGTTTCAACTACAAGACCTTTGGAGCTTTTACATTTGGACTTATTTGGTCCTACTCAAGTAACAAGCCTTGGGGGAAAAAGGTATGCTTTTGTCATCGTGGACGATTATTCAAGATACACTTGGGTACTATTTCTTGCACACAAAGATGAAGCTTTTAAAAATTTTGTCTCTTATTTGCAAAAGTTCAAAATTTGTTAAACTTAACCATTGTGAAAATTAGGAGTGATAATGGAACCGAATTTAAGTATTGTGGTTTTTCTGAATTTTGTGATCACAATGGTATCACACATGAATTTTCTACTGCAAGAGTTCCCCAACAAAATGGAGTTGTTGAAAGGAAAAATAGAACTCTTCAAGAGACTGCTAGAACAATGATAAATGAATGTGATTTACCAAAATATTTTTGGGCCGAAGCGGTCAATACGGCTTGTTATGTCATGAATAGAATTTTATTAAGACCTTTTTTGAATAAAACTTCTTATGAACTTATATTTGGAAAAAAGGCCAGTTATTGGTTATTTTAAAGTTTTTGGTTGCAAATGCTTTATTTTGAATATTAAGGAACATCTTGGCAAGTTTGATAAGAAGACGGATGAAGGTATCTTTTTAGGATATGCTAGTGATAAGAGAGCCTATAGAGTGTACAATAGAAGAACCTTAGTGGTTGAAGAAGCCATTCATGTTACTTTTGATGAATTTCATGATGTAGTTTCAAAAGGAATTAATGAGGATGAGGATGATAGTGTTCAAGGAAAATTGGAGAATCTTACTCTTCAAGAAGATGTTAATAGTCCTAATAAAGAAGTAAGTACTTAGTGAAGATATAGTTCGTTGAGAAAGATGATAACACTACAAAGGATCTACCCAAAACTTGGAGATTTGTACCCAATCATCCTAAAGGAGTTTATTATAGGAGATCCTTCGGAAAAGGTTAGGACTAGATCCTCTTATAAACCTTTAGTTGATAACTTTGCTTTGTTATCCCAATTTGAACCTAAGAATGTGGAAGATGCCTTGAAAGATGATTGTTGGATAGTAGCCATGCAAGAAGAATTGAATCAATTTGAGAGAAATATGGTATGGACTTTAGTTGAGAGGCCATTAGATCATCCGGTAATAGGCACAAAATGGGTCTTTAGGAATAAGTTAAATGATAAAGGTGAAATAGTTAGAAATAAAGCACGGTTAGTTGCAAAAGGGTATGCTCAAGAAGAAGGAATAGATTTTGATGAAACCTTTGCACCGGTCGCTAGGCTTGAATCTATAAGAATGCTTCTTGCGTATGCATGCTTTAAAGATTTTAAATTATTTCAAATGGATGTAAAAAGTGCCTTTTTAAATGGTTTTATTGAACAAGAAGTCTATGTTGAACAACCTCCCGGTTTTGAACATGAAAAATTCTCCAATCATGTTTTTAAACTCTCTAAAGCCCTATATGGTTTAAAACAAGCTCCTAGAGCTTGGTATGAAAGGTTGAGTAACTTCTTAAATGAAAAAGGTTTTAAAAGAGGAATTGTAGACACTACACTTTTTACAAAACATTATGAAAATGAACTTCTTATTGTACAAGTTTATGTGGATGACATTATCTTTCGGTGCGACTAATGAAAAATTTTGCAAAGAATTTTCAACTATGATGCAAAATGAATTTGAAATGAGCATGATGGGAGAATTAAAATTTTTTCTTGGTCTTCAAATTCACCAACAAAAAACTGGAATTTTCATAAGTCAAACTAAATATACAAAAGAGCTTCTTAAGAGGTTTGGTATGGAAGGCTCGAAACAAGTAGGCACACCTATTTGCACTTCTACAAAATTGGACAAGGATGAAGAAGGAATTAAAGTGGATGAAAAAGGGTATCGAGGTATGATAGGTAGTTTGCTTTACCTTACCGCTAGTAGACCGGATATTATGTTTGCCGTTTGTCTTTGTGCTAGATTTCAATCTTGTCCTAGAGAATCTCACTTGTTAGCCGTTAAGCGTATTCTTAGATATCTTAAAGGTACATTAGACTATGGTCTTTGGTTTCCAAAGACAAATTTGTTTGATCTTGTAGGATACTCCGATGCTGATTTTGCAGGATGTAGGACTGATAGAAAAAGCACTAGTGGTACTTGTCATTTTCTAGGAAAATGTTTAGTTTCTTGGTTCAGCAAAAAACAAAGTTCTATTTCGTTATCTACAGCAGAAGCTGAATACATAGCTGCGGGAGCATGTTGCGCTCAATTATTATGGATGAAACATACTCTATCCGACTTTGGTTTGGTATTTCAAAAGTGTGCCTATCAAATGCGATAACACTAGTGCCATAAATTTGACCAAAAATCCCATCCAACATTCTAGAACCAAACACATTGACATTAAACATCACTTTATTAGAGAGTTAGGTTCAAAAAGGAGAGATTAAGGTCGAATATGTTAGTACTAAGACCAACTAGCATATATCTTCACTAAAGCTCTAGCTTGAAGAAATGTTTAACTTTCTTAAAAACATCTGGGAGTGGTAGAAAACTTTTTCTCAAAAATTTCCTAGTTGTTTTTTAAATTTTTTATTCATCTGGATGACCTCCCTAGTGAACCCGGACGTCCGAATAGACGTCCGGACAGTCAAATTTGACTACCATTCGGACGCTGGTCTGAACGTAGGCAGCACGATCCGGATGTCCGAATCGTGCATATATAGTCTCAACAGAACTGTTCAGTGGCGTTTCTTTCGCGCCTCTTCAACTTCAACTTTCTCAAAAACTATTTCTCTTCTTCCAACTCAAAATCCCCTCATATTTCACCCATAACTGCTTTCTATTTCATAAATTTCATCTCTTCATCCTCTTCTTCCTCATCTAATTTCGACTTTCTCTCTCCTAGAGTTTCTTTTTGTATCTCTTTATCTCTCATTTTTTCTTATCTTTCATCTTTCCTAAATTAACATCAACTATGGCTAGTTCTTCTCAAAGGGGTCGTAGAGGAGGACGTAGTGGACGTGGTAGAGGACGATCTAGTGTCACCTACAACATCAACGAAGAGGGATTTGTCCAATTTAGGGGTAAGACCTTTTTTGATCCTCAATCGCTTGAACTTTATAACTGATTTAGAGAATAAGAATGTTATTGGGATGAAATTTTGTGAATTTGAAGATTTTGATGGTGGCCTAGAAGACATTCCCTATTATGTTAAGGGACATAAATTGGGATAGGATATGTGAAGTGAAGGAAATTGTTTATATTGATTTAGTGAAACAATTCTATGCCAATTTAAGAGAGGTAAATGGAGATGCAGAAACCATAGTGAACAATACTCACTTTACTTTTGATTCTAGAGAGTTAAATGAGCTTCTTTGGCATGGAAAATACCGGCAGTGATTTTTGTGTCCTCAAAGAGCAATCCCCAATTATTGATTATGATGATTTAAGAAGATCGTTCTTTGGGAATCCCATTAGGACTAGCTTAAAAAATCTCAAGATGAATTGGTTCACATCCTTCTAATAGAGTGTTATATCATATTATTGTGAACATCTTAGCACCTACTAGTGGTCATAAGACGGATGTTACTCATATAGGTTTACATCTTTTTTATGGTATTATGAGATCTATCCCTATCAATTTGGGTGCTTTTATGCTGAAGTACATGTTTATATGTAAGAGTGAATCAAATAAGGGATTAGCTTATGGAAGAATCTTAACTCTTCTCTTTAAGAACAATGGGATAGATTTTGATGGCATAGTGGGTACCAAACCTGGAGAGGGTGATAGGATTGATAAAGAATGTTTTAAGAGACTTAACTTGGGTTTCTTCAATGGAAGATGGTTTTTCAAAAGAAGTAAATTGCAAACGGTTTTTGCTCCGAGTGCCTATATGGATGCTTTCATTTTTGATGATACTAGAGCTAGGCAACAAATGGACGAAGGACCACAAGCCTATGGAAGAAGATGTACCTCTGCACGAACAACCTCTTCATTCTATTCACCCTAAGTATTCCTTCATCGTCACATGCACCTCCATCTTCTTGGGAAAGTCGGCTCTTTAATGCTATTAATGACCTCTCCTCTCATATGAACCAAATGAGGACTGATTTTGCTTCCATGCACTCTCAAATGAACAACTTGCAACAAGACTTTCGTAGGGAAGTACGTGGGATTCACAATAGACTTGAGCGTATAGAGTTAGCTCAAGAGTTTGGGTGGGACTCCGATGAACGTGCCAATTTCCCAGCATATATTCGAATGAGGCGGCAAGGCCAAGAGTCCTAGAAGAAAAGCAAGACATGATGTTCCATCTTCCTCCACCTCCCGTAGCGAAGACGTTTCCGATGATGAGTCCTAGACTAGGCTTGCTGTTTTTAGCTTTCTAAGTGTCTAGTCTTGTAATAGTTTTTTTTACTTATCCTTTGGTTTAAAATTTCTAAGTGTTTAACGTTTGACATGTTTTGGATATCTCTATGATCATTTTGTATGAATATCTATCTATTTTTATGCTCCTTATTTTTTTGATGATGCCAAAAGGGGGAGAATAAGTTATGCATATGTTGAGGGGGAGCAAAGGCAATATTTTATGCATATGTTGAGGGGGAGCAAAGGTTTTATTATTCTAAGTGTGTTGCTTCATCATAAGTTTGTCATCATCAAAAAGAGGAAGATTGATGACCTCATGGTCTAAATCATCTAGGTTTTGATGAGTATTAAACTTATGATGAAGAGTACTAATATGTTAAATGAGCTTCTATTGCAGTATCAATAAGATAGGTTGACAAAAAGGAGGAGCTTGGTTACCTGGACGACCATCCGGACGTACACTGAGGACGTCCGGACGCACAAAAACATCAAAAATTAAATTGGTTAGAAAGTATCCGGACGAGGGTCCAGACGCTCAGGCGGACGTCCGAACATACAGAAGTATTAGAATTCAAAGTGGACAGAATGTATGCGGACGATGATCCGGATGATCATGCGGACGTCCGGACGAAGGGAAACAGCTAAATCAAGGATTGTCCAGAAGGCATATGGACGATCATCCGGACGAGGGAATGAACCTTCCGGATACTAGTCCGGACGACTGTCCGGACGTCCGGACCTCTCTATAAGGACGTTCGGACCAGACATATTGTGTCTAACAGCTAGTTTTTCTTTTTAGCCGTTGGAAGTCAAATCAACCCTTTTTCTCAAGATGTATAAAGGCCAAATAGTGCAGAATGAATAGATACTTTTTGCAACCAATACAATAGTATTTTTGAGTGTTCTTTTGTGAAGAAAAAGTACTCTCATCAAGTGACGTTTGTAAAAGTTAGAGTGAATTCATATTTGTTTGTGATCAATTCATTTGTATAGTTGAAAGGGTTAGCTAGAGAGTTGTAAAACTTCTTAGCTCAACTAGAGAGTGTCTAGGGTGAGTGAGAAGTGATCCACAATATTGTACAAGTTGATATTGAGGCACAAAACAATGAAGAGAATTCAAGTGATCAAGGCTTCAAGTTTGTGTATCTTAATTTATCTTTTGATTGAATTATATGTTCATTGTTTTTATTCATCATATTAATTCTTGATGCATAATATTGATTGATCATTTAGACAACTTGGTAAATTTATTTTGTGTCAAGATAAATTATTGTAACCAAGTTTAGAGAAAAAAAAAAGGAAAAAGGGAACCTAATTCGCCCCCCCTCTTAGGTTGCATTTGGCCCAACAGTCCAACACCACAAGAATCGTGTCATTTTGAGTTCCTGATGCAAAGATATGGCCAAAATATTGTGACACGGTTGGAAGAGCTTTGTTCTTTAGTAATTTAGATGTTTGGCTATGAAGATGTGAAAACTAGATTTTAATGTCTTGATAAGATTTATAGAGTATCCTCTTAGCTTTAAAATGTCATCTGAATCAGCTCAATCCAATATTTGTAACTCTAGTTATGGCCAAAATACTGAAATGTGTCATTATTGCTGACCCCTAGTTTTCTCCAATTCTTCACTTCCATTACTTCTTTGCAGTTCTCTTTCACTTGTTATTCCTCTTATGCCCTTGAAATCTTTTTGTGATGTTCATCCTTTTAATTGCATGGTGAATTTGTTGAAGAAAATTTTCCAAAAGTTGAGTAAAACAATCCTCCAAATTTAAATGGCAAAGTTGTTCCATTAAAACTTCTAATCCAATCATCTTTGAATCCGCTAAGAATGGGATGACTTGTGTTTCAATTGATCCAAATTATGAATTGTACAAAGTTTGTGTGTTAATTTGCTAAAAATATAAATTTCGCCTCAAAAATCTAAAAATCGGGTAAAAACTCTAATTTTTTAAAAAATCATCAAGTGGAAGAAACTTAATCAAATTAAGCCAACTTTGTGTTAAAAATACTAAAAACACACTAAAAACACATAATCATAAATATACAAAAATAGTTAAAATTATCTCTTATCAAAGTACTAAGAAATGATTATTATGTGATTTTTAAGCTTTGTTCTTATGGAAAGTATATCTTATAAAGTGATTTGAATTATGTTTAAATTTCACATTTTTGATGAAAATTTCTCTTCTTTACTCAATTTCACACGTTAAATGCTTATTATGGTCAATTAATGCAAACATGCAATCTGTGATGTAACATCTATTACGAGGGATTTTTTTATTGCAAAAATGAAAAAAATAGAGAGAGAAAAGAAAAAAAGAAAAAATGTAGCTTTTTCTACTCCAATGGTTCTTGTGCTTGGTAACTAAGAGTCTTCATCCAAAAATGTTGACTTTCGCGTCAAACGGCACTTAAACTATGAGTAATGCATTGCAAGTTTGAGTAAGTAAGTTGTTCAGTAACCAGGGGTCTTTATCCAACCAATGTCCATTCTTGTGTAAAAAGGCAATTTTACTTCTCAAACACAATTTTTGCTACTTGCTTAAAGATTGAGATGTTGAGTAATCGGGAACCTTTATAGCCAATGTCGGTTTTCACGTCAAAAGACACTATCGTATCTTGAGTGATTTTAATTCAATAAAACAAAATTCCCACAAGAAAAATGAAATTGATCATAGACATGGGATGCTATTTGATTGATCATATGATTCATTTGCTTGTGAAATTTGGCAAGGCTAAGAAATTAAGTTGAGCTGGCTTAATTGGGATATAATTCCTTCTTCTTTGCTTGATATTATGAGTATTAAAGACAAGACAATAAATTCCATAATCGTTATTTGCTTGGTCTTAAGAAAATACATTTTAGAATACACGTTTGTGATTTCAATGCTTGAATCATTAGCTGATCTCGCATTTTTCAAATTGTTTGAGGACAAATAGTGATTCAAGTGTGGGGAAATTGACAAGTGTCAAAATGATGCATTTTGGTATATTTGTTTAGAATTTTGATGTAGAAGTAATTGTTGAGCAAATTAACACAAGTTTTTGTGATCTTTTTTTTTTATAGGATAATGACATGTGAATAGAATTTGGATCAATTGGAGTACGATTCCTCTCATCCAAAAAGAAAAGAGGAGACACATTACCCAGTGTTCTATTAGAAATAGATGGTCAAGTGTTTCCCTAGATCATTAATTCAGACATTGTAAAAAAGTTTTTCATTTGATTTAGTAAGTTTTCTTTTAAAAAAAATTATTGCAAAAATGACGAATCAAAGTTGGGCCTTCTTTCTTTTCCATAGAACATTTTCTTCTCCTCATTTTTCCTCTTGGAGCCTCCAAAATATGTGACTTTCGTTTGACAACCCACTGGAAGGTTTCACCCCAATACTGAGGCAAATTTTGTGATGATTTTATCCCATACTGGGGCAAATATTGATTTTGGTTTGTTTTTCTAAAAAGAAAAAGAAAAGATAGAAGAAAAAAGAAAAGGATGATAAAATAAATGCCCAAAAGAAGCAACAAAACTAGGGCAATTTTTTTTTTTAGAAAATGAAAAGATAGCCCCCAAAAGCCAGTAGTAAAGTTGGAATGGATTTTTGTAAGAAAGCCAAAAAAAAAAAAATTGCAAAACTTGGATAAAATTTTGAAAAAGCGACCTCAAGTTAGTTAAATCCTTTTGTGAATTTCACTTTCCAGCCTTAACATTTCTAACACCTTACCTAAACCCCATTACAAAAACTGAGAATGTTACCGATCTCCGTCTTCATTTTGCAATAATTTTTTGAAATGAAAATTTTCAGATAAATCCTGAATCTATCAAGAAAAGATTGTCTTACTGATACCAAATGCTTTTCAAATTCCAGTCTGATTTAATGAAAAAGAGAATGACTGTTTAGGACTTGAATGTTATTTGTTCTCATCCTTCTTTACAAGGGTGAAAACCCGAAAGGGCGCGTCAAAAAAAAAAAAAAAGAAAGAAAAGAAGAAAATAAAGAAAATAAAAAAGGTGGGGGAAACCGTAGTGAAAACCTAAAAGGGCGTTGTGGTTGGGAAATACAGTTGAAGGCTCACAAGTGAAGAAGTCAGGTATACTGGCATTGGATTTGAATTCTCTTGGAAAGCTGGTGACTATAGTTACTTGGGATTTTCTCTTCTATATTGGTCAACCTGTGGCAATCTCGAGATTTAAGTTAAATGACATCTAAGGGATCAAAAGACAAATTTTCAGTGCAATCACTTCAAAGTGGTTGTTTAAAAAAAATGTGTGTATTTTTAATTCGATTGCAATGATTTGTTTTGTTGGTTTATAAGTTATGCATTTTCTTTTTGTTATATTGGCATTCATTGTATAGAAAGTTTTGAAATTAGTGCATTTAAATCTTCTTCTTAACAAGTTGTTGTTATCAAATGGATCGTTGTTGTTTTCATTGAATTTGGAACAAAAGGTAAGACAATCCTAAGTTTACAAGGAAGTGGAAGCATACAGAATAAGTGGAAGGGCTGTTTGGAGGATGTGGTCTAAATTGTGAATCAAATCCCATGAAATCCAGAAGCTGGATGAATGGGGAGTGAGAAGCTATAGCAATGGTTCAAGGAGCAATCTCATGTTTATATGTGCTAGTGGAGTCAATAGGTGGTGGCATCACTTTTACAATTGCCGTTGTTTTCTCTCTTTTGCAGGTGGAATCACACCATCATTTGGAGCCTTTGTAAAAAATGAAAACTAGGGCAAATTTTTTAAAGGAAATTTGATTTAAAATTGATTTTGATACTTTATGATTGGAGCACAATTTGAGAAGTGCTTATTTCAAATCAATGATAAATTTTAAATGATGAATTTCAAATTGATTTCATTTGATTTATATTAGGGCAAATTTTTTTGTAAAAGATTTTTTCAAATGGATTTTGATGTTTTATACAGGGCCAAAATTTGTAAAAGAGAGATTTCAAGTTGATTCAAGAGCTAACACTGGGGCAAATTTGGAAAAAAAAAAAAGAAAAAAAAGAGGTGATTTCAAATTGATTCAAGAGCTAACACTGGGGTGAGTTTTGAAAAGGAAAAAAACTAGGTGATTTTAAAATTGTACACTGAGGCAAATTTAAAAAAAAAGAAAGAAATTTGAAAAAAAAAAAAAAAGAGGGAAGAAAGTGTTGATTTTCCTGGACTTTGTTTTGAAGGAAAAAAAAAAAAGAACTTTGTTCACTTGAGCAATTTAAAAAAAAAATTCAAGTTGACCTGTGGGCTGCTATGACATTTTGTTTTAAAATTGTTTTTATGCATTTGTCCAACAAATTGGATTGTCATATTTACTTTTTCAAGTCTGGCAAACCAGACTTCGCATTGCATTCACCCCAGCAAACTAGGTGTATGTCCAGTAAACTGGACCTGTCACGTTTACTTTTCCAAGTATGGCAAACCAGACTTCGCATTGCATTCACCCCCAGCAAACTGAGTGCATATAGCAAATTGGGCCTTCCACATTTACTTTTCCAAGTTTGGCATACCAAACTTTGCATTGTATTCACCCTAGCAAACTAGGTGCATGTCCAGCAAATTAGACCTTTGACGTTTACTTTTCCAAGTCTGGCAAACCAGACTTCGCTTTGCATTCACCCCAACAAACTGGGTGCATGTCTAGCAAATTGGACCTTCCACGTTTACTTTTCCAAGTCTAGCAAGATAGACTTCGCATTACATTCACGGCAGCAAACTGGACCTTTCACGTTTACTTTTCTAAGTTTGGCAAACCATACTTCGCATTGCATTTATCCCAGCAAACTGGATGCATGTCCAACAAACTAGACCTTTCATGTTTACTTTTCCAAGTCTAGCAAACCAAACTTTGCATTGCATTAGCAAACTAGGTGCATGTCCAGCAAACAGGACCTTTCACATTTAATTTCCTTGCATTCATCCCAACAAACTGGGTGCATGTCCAACAAATTGGATTTTCACGTTTACTTTTCCAAGTTTGGCAAACCAGACTTCGCATTGCATTCATCCCAGCAAACTGGGTGCATGTCCAACAAACTGGATTTTCACGTTTACTTTTCCAAGTCTGGCAAATCAGACTTCGCATTACATTCACCCCAGCAAACTAGGTGCATGTCCAGTAAATTGGACCTTTCACGTTTACTTTTCCAAGTCTTACTAGACTTCGCATTGCATTCACCCCAGTAAACTACATGCATGTGGGCCTTCCACGTTTACTTTTCCAAGTCTGGCAAACCAAACTTCGTATTGCATTTCATCCCAGCAAACTGGACCTTCCATGTTTACTTTTCCAAGTTTGGCAAACTAGACTTCGCATTGCATTCACCCTAGCAAATTGGGTGCATTTGATATCTGCCGTTTACTTTTCCAAGTCTAGCAAACCAAACTTCATATTGCATTTCATCCCAGCAAACTGGACCTTCCATGTTTACTTTTCCAAGTTTGGCAAACCAGACTTCGCATTGCATTCACCCTAGCAAATTGAGTGCATTTGATATCTGCCGAGATATACTATGGATCGCTAGGAAAGTACACCTATCGTTCTATAGTGTAGTGCAAGTGAATATCAGGTATCGTTTCCCACAAGGACTATGACTACTAGTACTAACTCTTGTTCTACTATTTAACCTTAAAAGATCAAATGAAGATTAACTTAATCGTTGTAAAATTAACTAACTCTAATGCTAATTTATCTAAAATAGGATGACACTGGGATACTAAGTAATTGAATTTAACAATTAGTCAAAAGAGAACCTAGATTGGGAATCCCCCTAGTTGTCCTCGAAGTATTTCAATTCATGGTTAATTAAGTTACCAAATTCCCTAGACCCTAAAAATCCCCTTTTGTTGGCGTATAACCTTTTTCAAGGATTATATTCCCTATCCTTTTAGTTGATTAGTGAGAATCTCTTCTTCACTAAAACCCTAAAAGAATGATTCAGAAATTTGGATTTCACAAAGCGAGTTAAGCTTGAATCTAACTTGGGAAGACCTAAGCCATCCTATCTCTAGCGATTCTTGCAGGCCTTTTTATTTGTGAAGTGATTCAATTCAACCAAGTAATTTCTCAATTAACTTATGTTGAAATCGTGGATTAGGAAAGAGTGTGCACAACTCAATTCAATCAACATTTTAATCCACAAATAAATGTAGATAAAAAGAGTAACTTTAATTAACCAACTGAATCAATCCATAACAAGTGAACTAGGGTTCATCCCATCTAGGTTCATAACAACTCAGTTCATAATGGAATAAGAAAATTCAACAACCAACAGAAGAAGATCAACAAAACCCATTCTCATGGTGAAATTTGAATCTTCAAGTGTTGTTGTAGAGATCTCCCTTCCTTTATCGCTACGATCCTCTTACTCAGAATCCTTGTGGGTGTCCTTCTAGATTCGTTGGAGAGTGGAGTCTTGAAACCCTTGCTTTCTGCTTGGTGTTTCTTTCACTCTTTCTCTCTTTTGAAGTTCAAAGTCCTATTCTACCCGTCTCTCCTTTTTTCCCCTGATTCCCCTTCTTTTGATCCCTCAAAACCTTGTCAAAACGCGTCAGTTATAGAATCCAGGAATTAGGCCGCGGGGAAGGCCATGGCGCGGCCTTGCCTGTAGCCTTCATCAGAAGTTTTGCCCCATGTTTTGCTTCTCCATCGAAACGTTCTGACCTAGGCCGCGAGGTAGGCCGCGACGCAGCCTTGCTTGCGGCCTTGGTTAGAAACTTCACTTTCTTCTGCTTCCTTGAGTTATCATTTTGACCTTGCCCGTTGGGAAGGCCGTGGTGCGGCCTTACCTGCGGCCTAGGTCAAAAGCTGCAATTTTGCCTTGACAACTTCACTTGGTATGTTCACTATTCCACTCGAGGGATCAACTTTGCATCTGGTGATGAATTAAGTGCGGTAATCCCACGTTGACCTCAACTAGCATGGATATAAGTGGAAAATCCTGTCAAACATATCAAAACCAACCAAATGAGTAACAATCGCACTCAAGGAATCTAAGTAGAGAAAAATAAGCAGATAGGTGATAAAATAACTAAAAATCTCTAAAAAAATTCACCTAAACACTAAGAAAAGACTATGTCATTGTGGCACATATCACATGTTCAGCAAACTGGACCTTTCACGTTTACTTTTCCAAGTCTTGCAAACCAAACTTCGTATTGCATTTCATCCCAGTAAACTGGACCTTTCACGTTTGTTTTTCAAGTTTGGCAAACCAAACTTTGCATTGCATTTCACCCCAACAAACTGGGTGCATGTCCAGCAAACTGGACCTTCACATTTAATTTCCTTGCATTTCACCCCAACAAACTAGGTGCATGTCCAGCAAACTGAAGCTTCACGTTTAATTTCCTTGCATTCACCTCCGCAAATTGGGATTGCATTTGTCCAACAAACTAGATGTCTCACATTTAACTGGTATCACACATCTCTCTAGCAAACACGACATTTCATATTTTGTTTTAATTTTATTTTTCAAGTCGGGTAGCATAAACTTTTCATTTCGTTACTTGAACTACGTTCGACCTGATTCCTTTCACCGGGATACATAGGCAACTCTTAGAGAGCCCGGTCATTTCTTCTACATTTCATACATTTATCTTTACAGGGGTCGTGGTGTCTGTATTATATGTGTAGGTAAGTCAAAATTTGGTTTCGTGTACTTCTTTGTCTTCGAGCTTCCGACAAAGAGGGGCAAACTATAAACACCAAAATTTGATGCACCTTTTATAGAAAATGTGTGTTTTTATTTCATTTAGGGGTACTTTTATTTTTTGGGGGTCAATTGCAATTTTTGTGCAGATTATGTCTAGTTAGTCGTATCAGGGTCAAAATAGTAATTTCACTAAGTAAATATTATTTTATTTTATTTAATTTTCTAAATACATATTTTATAATTTTTATCAGTATTTCTAATTTTAATAATTTTTTGGAGTCATTTAGTATTTATTTAAAATTTTAGTATTTTTAAGTTATTGGCACATTTTCTGTAACACCCTAGAAATTCATGCCAAAACTATTTATTTTGTATTATGTTCATTAGAAGAAAAAAAAAAGAAGGGCAGAATTAGTGAAAAAAATAATAAGGAATGATATTCTATTTTACTAGCATGTTGTACCATTACCCATAAGATTTGTACCTAGAATGTCTTGCAAGATTAAGTGTAGGATAAATGACAAACATCTCTTCAAATTATACTTGGCCAAGTGGAGCTTTATTTGCAAGAAAGTCAAGCTTTACTTTTGGTTTTGTCATGCTTTGATTGGTCACCACTTTTCCGATTTTCCTTCAATTCTTTTTCACTTAGCTTAACTTATTTTTTTTCTCTCTTTTCTTCACTTGGCCGGTTTCTCTCTTCTCTCTTTTCTATCCATTTGCTTTCATTTTCTTGGAGCTTTTGCTTCTATTTGATCACTTTTCATCCATAGAAATTGAATTAATCTTCCTCCTAAGCAACAATCTTGCCTTATTAAAGGTATTTCCCAAGAACTTCTCTTTTTATTTCAAGTAAAAGATCATAGTTTTCTAGCTTCTAAGCCATGTCTTTATTGTTAAGTATGATTTATTTTAGCCATGAAATATGAAGTTTTATTCCATGAATATAAGGTTTATGGACTTGTATGCTTGTAGATAGTGATTTAAACTTGAAATGGCATGAATTAAGGATGATTTAGTTGAAGAAACTTGGAGTAGTTTAGGTGTTTTTGTGATGAATTTGGGTGAAATTGAAGTGAGTTTGATGTGAAATTGGTAGAATTACTTGAGATTGGGTTGTTTGGATGTTTTTCTTGTAGGTTAAAAATTTTGGGTTAGTCCGATTATAG
>JAMWEH010000329.1:0-84072 GCA_024721245.1 Mitragyna speciosa
TTAGATCATCCGGTAATAGGCACAAAAAGGGTCTTTAGGAATAAGTTAAATGATAAAGGTGAAATAATTAGAAATAAAGCACGGTTAGTTGCAAAAGGGTATGCTCAAGAAGAAGGAATAGATTTTGATGAAACCTTTGCACCGATCGCTAGGCTTGAATCTATAAGAATGCTTCTTGCGTATGCATGCTTTAAAGATTTTAAATTATTTCAAATGGATGTAAAAAGTGCCTTTTTAAATGGTTGTATTGAACAAGAAGGCTATGTTGAACAACCTCCCGGTTTTGAACATGAAAAATTCTCCAATCATGTTTTTAAACTCTCTAAAGCCATATATGGTTTAAAACAAGCTCCTAGAGCATGGTATGAAAGGTTGAGTAACTTCTTAAATGAAAAAGGTTTTAAAAGAGGAAGTGTAGACACTACACTTTTTACAAAACATTATGAAAATGAACTTCTTATTGTACAAGTTTATGTGGATGACATTATCTTCGGTGCGACTAAGAAAAAATTTTGCAAAGAATTTTCAACATATGATGCAAAATGAATTTGAAATGAGCATGATGGAGAGAGAATTAAAAATTTTTCCTTGGTCTTCAAATTCACGAACAAAAAACTGGAATTTTCATAAGTCAAACTAATATACAAAAGAGCTTCTTAAGAGGTTTGGTATGGAAGGCTCGAAACAAGTAGGCACACCTATTTGCACTTCTACAAAATTGGACAAGGATGAAGAAGAATTAAAGTGGATGAAAAAGGGTATCGAGATATGATAGGTAGTTTGCTTTACCTTACCGCTAGTAGACCGGACTATTATGTTTGCGTTTGTCTTTGTGCTAGATTTCCATCTTGTCCTAAGAGAATCTCACTTGTTAGCCGTTAAGCGTATTCTTAGATATCTTAAAGGTACATTAACTATGGTCTTTGGTATCCAAAGACAAATTTGTTTCGATCTTGTAGGATACTCCGATGCTGATTTTGCAGGATGTAGGGGACTGATAGAAAAAGCACTAGTGGTACTTGTCATTTTCTAGGAAAATGTTTAGTTTCTTGGTTCAGCAAAAAAACAAAGTTCTATTTCGTTATCTACAGCAAGAGCTGAATACATAGCTGCGGGAGCATGTGCGCTCAATTATTATGGATGAAACATACTCTATCCGACTTTGGTTTGGTTTCAAAAGTGTGCCTATCAAATGCGATAACACTAGTGCCATAAATTTGACCAAAAATTCCCATCCAACATTCTAGAACCAAACACATTGACATTAGAACATCACTTTATTAGAGAGTTAGTTCAAAAAGGAGAGATTAGCGTCGAATATGTTAGTACTAGAGATCAACTAGCAGATATCTTCACTAAAGCTCTAGCTGAAGAAAGGTTTAACTTTCTTAGAAATCATCTGGGAGTAGTAGAAAACTTTTTCTCAAAATTTCCTGAGTTTTTTATTTTTTACTTCATCCGGACGACCTCCCTGTGAGCCCGGACGTCCATGGACGTCCGACAGTCAACTCTTTCAGTGGTCAAATTTGACCACCATCCGGACGCAGGCAGCGCGATCCGGACGTCCGGATCGTGCATATACAGTTCCGATAAGATTGTTCAGCAGCATTTCTTTCGCGCCTAATCACCTTCAACTTTCTCAAAAACTATTTCGTCTTCTTCCAAACTTCAAAATCCCCTCATATTTCTCTCATAACAGTCTTTTATCACACGAATTTCATCTCTCTATCTTCTTCTTCCTCATCTCACTCAATTTTCTCTCTCCTAGGGTTTTCTCTTGCATCTATCTATATCTTTTTTCTTCTCTTTCATCTTTTCCTAAAATAAACATCAACTATGGCTAGTTCTTCTCAAAGGGGTCGTAGAGGAGGACGAAGTGGATGTGGTAGAGGAAGATCTAGTGTTACCTATAACATCAACGAAGAGGGATTTGTCCAATTTAGGGGTAAGACCTTTTTTGATTCTCAATCATTTGAACTTTATAATGATTTAGAGAATAAGAATGTTATTGGGATGAAATTTTGTGAATTTGAAGATTTTGATGGTGGCCTTAGAAGACATCCCTATTATGTTAAGGAGACATAAATTGGGATAGGATATGTGAAGTGAAGGAAATTGTTTATATGGATTTAGTGAAACAATTCTATGCCAATTTAAGAGAGGTAAATGGAGATGCAGAAACCATAGTGAACAATACTCACTTTACTTTTGATTCTAGAGAGTTAAATGAGCTCTTTGGCATGGATAATACCGGCAGTGATTTTTGTGTCCTCAAAGAGCAATCCCCAATTATTGATTATGATGACTTAAGAAGATCGTTCTTTGGGAATCCCATTAGGACTAGCTTAAAGAATCTCAAGATGAATTGGTTCACATCCTTCTAATAGAGTGTTATATCATATTATTGTGAACATCTTAGCACCTACTAGTGGTCATAAGACGGATGTTACTCATATAGGTTTACATCTTTTTTATGGTATTATGAGATCTATCCCTATCAATTTGGGTGCTTTTATGCTGAAGTACATGTTTATATGTAAGAGTGAATCAAATAAGGGATTAGCTTATGGAAGAATCTTAACTCTTCTCTTTAAGAACAATGGGATAGATTTTGATGGCATAGTGGGTACCAAACCTGGAGAGGGTGATAGGATTGATAAAGAATGTTTTAAGAGACTTAACTTGGGTTTCTTCAATGGAAGATGGTTTTTCAAAAGAAGTAAATTGCAAACGGTTTTTGCTCCGGGTGCCTATATGGATGCTTTCATTTTTTATGATACTAGAGCTAGGCAACAAATGGACGAAGGACCACAAGCCATGGAAGAAGATGTACCTCTGCACGAACAACCTCTTCATTCTATTCACCCAAGTATTCCTTCATCAGTCACATGCACCTCCATCTTCTTGGGAAAGTCGGCTCTTTAATGCTATTAATGACCTCTCCTCTCATATGAACCAAATGAGGACTGATTTTGCTTCCATGCACTCTCAAATAGACAACTTGCAACAAGACTTTCGTAGGGAAGTACGTGGGATTCACAATAGACTTGAGCGTATAGAGTTAGCTCAAGAGTTTGGGTGGGACTCCGATGAACGTGCCAATTTCCCAACATATATTCAAATGAGGCGGCAAGGCCAAGAGTCCAGAAGGAAAGCAAGACATGATGTTCCATCTTTCCTCCACCTCCCGTAGCGAAGACGTTTCCGATGATGAGTCCTAGACTAGGCTTGCTGTTTTTAGCTTTCTAAGTGTCTAGTCTTGTAATAGTTTTTTTTACTTATCCTTTGGTTTAAAATTTCTAAGTGTTTAACGTTTGACATGTTTTGGATATCTCTATGATCATTTGGTATGAATATCTATCTATTTTTATGCTCCTTATTTTTTTGATGATGCCAAAAGGGGGAGAATAAGTTATGCATATGTTGAGGGGGAGCAAAGGCAATATTTTATGCATATGTTGAGGGGGAGCAAAGGTTTTATTATTCTAAGTGTGTTGCTTCATCATAAGTTTGTCATCATCAAAAAGGGAGAGATTGATGACCTCATGGTCTAAATCATCTAGGTTTTGATGAGTATCAAACTTATGATGAAGAGTACTAATATGTTAAATGAGCTTCTATTGCAGTATCAAGTAAGATAGGTTGACAAAAAGGAGGAGGTTGGTTATCCGGACGACCATCCGGACGTACACTGCGGACGTCCGGACGCATCAAAGACATCAAAAATTAAAATGGTCAGAAGGTATCCGGACGAGGGTTCGGACTGCTCATGCGGACGTCCGGACATACAGAAGCATCAAAATTCAAGGTGGACAGAATGTATGCGGACGAGGATCCGGACGCTTATGCAGGACGTCCGGACAAATAGAAAATCATCAAAATCAGGTGGACAGAATGTATGCGGACGAGGTCCGGATGATATGCGGACGTCCGGACACAGGGAAACAGCCAAATCCAAGAATGTCTAGAAGGCATATGGACGATCATCCGGACGAGGAATGCACCTTCCAGATACCTAGTCGAACGATGTCCAGACGTCCAGACCTCTCTATAGGACGTCCGGACCAGACAAATTGTGTCTAACAGGCTAGTTTTTCTTTTTAGCCAGTTGGAAGTCAAATCAAGCCATTTTTCTCAAGATGTATAAAAGCCAAATAGTGCAGAATGAATAGATACTTTTTGCAACCAATACAATAGTGTTTTTGAGTGTTCTTTTGTGAAGAAAAAGTACTCTCATCAAGTGAACTTTGTAAAAGTTAGAGTGAATTCATATTTGTTTGTGATCAATTCATTTGTATAGTTGAAAGGGTTAGCTAGAGAGCTGTAAAACTTCTTAGCTCAACTAGAGAGTGTCTAGGGTGAGTGAGAAGTGATCCACAATATTGTACAAGTTGATATTGAGGCACAAAACAAAGAAGAGAATTCAAGTGATCAAGGCTTCAAGTTTGTGTACTTGGAAGCTTATTGAGTTTGTGTATCTTAACTTATCTTTTGATTGAATTATATGTTCATTGTTTTTATTCATCATATTAATTCTTGATGCATAATATTGATTGATCATTTAGACAACTTGGTAAATTTATTTTGTGTCAAGATAAATTATTGTAACCAAGTTTAGAGAAAAAAAAAAAGGAAAAAGGGAACCTAATTCACCCCCCCTCTTAGGTTGCATTTGGGCCAATAGTCCAACACCACAAGAATCGTGTCATTTTGAGTTCTTGATGCAAAGATATGGCCAAAATATTGAGACACGGTTGGAAGAGCTTTGTTCTTTAGTAATTTAGATGTTTGGCTATGAAGATGTGAAAACTAGATTTTAATGTCTGCATAAGATTTATAGAGTATCCTCTTAGCTTTAAAATGTCATCTGAATCAGCTCAATCCAATAGTTGTAGCTCAAGTTATGGCCAAAATACTGAAATGTGTCGTTATTGCTGACCCCTAGTTTTCTCTAATTCTTCACTTCCATTGCTTCTTTGCACTTCTCTTTCGCTTGTTATTCCTCTTATGCCCTTGAAACCTTTTTGTGATGTTCATCCTTTTAATTGCATGGTGAATTTGTTGAAGAAAATTTTCCAAAAGTTGAGTAAAACAATCCTCCAAATTTAAATGGCAAAGTTGTTCCATTGAAACTCCTAATCCAATCATCTTTGAATCCACTAAGAATGGGATGACTTGTGTTTCAATTGATCCAAATTATGAATTGTACAAAGTTTGTGTGTTAATTTGTTAAAAATATAAATTTCGCCTCAAAACCTAAAAATCGGGTAAAAACTCTAATTTTTGAAAAAATCATCAAGTGGAAGAAACTTAATCAAATTAAGCCAACTTTGTGTTAAAAATACTAAAAACACATAATCATAAATATAAAAAAATAGTTAAAATTATCTCTTATCAAAGTACTAAGAAATGATTATTATGTGATTTTGAAGCTTTGTTCTTATGGAAAGTATATCTTATAAAGTGATTTGAATTATGTTTAAATTTCACATGTTTGATGAAAATTTATCTTCTTTACTCAATTTCACACGTTAAATGCTGACTATGGTCAATTAATGCAAACATGCAATCTGTGATGTAACATCTATTACGAGGGATTTTTTTATTGCAAAAATGAAAAAAAATAGAGAGAGAAAAGAAAAAAAGAAAAAATGTAGCTTTTTCTACTCCAATGGTTCTTGTGCTTGGTAACTAAGAGTCTTCATCCAAAAATGTTGACTTTCGCGTCAAACAGCACTTAAACTATGAGTAATGCATTGCAAGTTTGAGTAAGTTGTTGAGTAACCAGGGGTCTTTATCCAACCAATGTCCATTCTTGTGTTAAAAGGCAATTTTACTTCTCAAACACAATTTTTGCTACTTGCTTAAAGATTGAGATGTTGAGTAATCGGGAACCTTTATAGCCAATGTCGGTTTTCGCATCAAAAGACACTATCGTATCTTGAGTGATTTTAATTCAATAAAACAAAATTCCCACAAGAAAAATGAAATTGATCATAGACATGGGATGCTATTTGATTGATCATATGATTCATTTGCTTGTGAAATTTGGCAAGGCTAAGAAATTAAGTTGAGCTGGCTTAATTGGGATATAATTCCTTCTCCTTTGCTTGATATTATGAGTATTAAAGACAAGACAATAAATTCCATAATCGTTATTTGCTGGGTCTTAAGAAAATACATTTTAGAATACACGTTTGTGATTTCAATGCTTGAATCATTAGCTGATCTCGCATTTTTCAAATTGTTTGAGGACAAATAGTGATTCAAGTGTGGGGAAATTGACAAGTGTCAAAATAATGCATTTTGGGATATTTGTTTAGAATTTTGATGTAGAAGTAATTGTTGAGCAAATTAACACAAGTTTTTGTGATCTTTTTTTTTTATAGGATAATGACATGTGAATAGAATTTGGATCAATTGGAGTACGATTCCTCTCATCGAAAAAGAAAAGAGGAGACACATTACCCAGTGTTCTATTAGAAATGGATGGTCAAGTGTTTCCCTAGATCATTAATTCAGACATTGTAAAAAAGTTTTTCATTTGATTTAGTAAGTTTTCTTTTAAAAAGAATTATTGCAAAAATGACGAATCAAAGTTGGGCCTTCTTTCTTTTCCATAGAACATTTTCTTCTCCTCATTTTTCCTCTTGGAGCCTCCAAAATATGTGACTTTCGTTTGACAACCCACTGGAAGGTTGCACCCCAATACTGAGGCAAATTTTGTGATGATTTTATCCCATACTGGGGCAAATATTGATTTTGGTTTGTTTTTCTAAAAAGAAAAAGAAAAGATAGAAGAAAAAAGAAAAGGATGATAAAATAAATGCCCAAAAGAAGCAACAAAACTAGGGCAATATTTTTTTTTTTAGAAAATGAAAAGATAGCCCCCAAAAGCCAGTAGTAAAGTTGGAATGGATTTTTGTAAGAAAGCCAAAAAAAAAAAAAAAAAAAAACTTGCAAAACTTGGATAAAATTTTGAAAAAGCGACCTCAAGTTAGTTAAATCCTTTTGTGAATTTCACTTTCCAGCCTTAACATTTCTAACACCTTACCTAAACCCTATTACAAAAATTGAGAATGTTACCGATCTCCGTCTTCATTTTGCAATAATTTTTTGAAATGAAAATTTTCAGATAAATCCCGAATCTATCAAGAAAATATTGTCTTACTGATACCAAATGTCTTTCAAATTCCAGTCTGATTTAATGAAAAAGAGAATGACTATTCAGGACTTGAATGTTATTTGCTCTCATCCTTCTTTACAAGGGCGAAAACCTGAAAGGGCGCGTCAAAAAAAAAAAAAGAAAGAAAAGAAGAAAATAAAGAAAATAAAAAAGGTGGGGGAAACCGTAGTGAAAACCTGAAAGGGCGTTGTGGTTGGGAAATACAGTTGAAGGCTCACAAGTGAAGAAGTCAGGTATACTGGCATTGGATTTGAATTCTCTTGGAAAGCTGGTGACTATAGTTACTTGGGATTTTCTCTTCTATATTGGTCAACCTGTGGCAATCTCGAGATTTAAGTTAAATGACATCTAAGGGATCAAAAGACAAATTTTCAGTGCAATCACTTCAAAGTGGTTGTTTAAAAAAAATGTGTGTATTTTTAATTTGATTGCAATGATTTGTTTTGTTGGTTTATAAGTTATGCATTTTCTTTTTGTTATATTGGCATTCATTGTATAGAAAGTTTTGAAATTAGTGCATTTAAATCTTCTTCTTAACAAGTTGTTATCAAATGGATCGTTGTTGTTTTCATTGAATTTGGAACAAAAGGTAAGACAATCCTAAGTTTACAAGGAAGTGGAAGCATACAAAATAAGTGGAAGGGCTGTTTGGAGGATGTGGTCTAAATTGTGAATCAAATCCCATGAAATCCAGAAGCTGGATGAATGGGGAGTGAGAAGCTATAGCAATGGTTCAAGGAGCAATCTCATGTTTATATGTGCTAGTGGAGTCAATAGGTGGTGGCATCACTTTCGCAATTGCCGTTGTTTTCTCTCTTTTGTAGGTGGAATCACACCATCATTTGGAGCCTTTGTAAAAAATGAAAACTAGGGAAAATTTTTTTAAAGGAAATTTGATTTAAAATTGATTTTGATACTTTATGATTGGAGCACAATTTGAGAAGTGCTTATTTCAAATCAATGATAAATTTTAAATGATGAATTTCAAATTGATTTCATTTGATTTATATTAGGGCAAATTTTTTTGTAAAAGATTTTTTCAAATGGATTTTGATGTTTTATACAGGGCCAAAATTTTTAAAAAAGAGATTTCAAGTTGATTCAAGAGCTAACACTGGGGCAAATTTTGAAAAAAAAAAAGAAAAAAAAGAGGTGATTTCAAATTGATTCAAGAGCTAACACTGGGGTGAGTTTTGAAAAGGAAAAAAAATAGGTGATTTTAAAATTGTACACTGAGGCAAATTTTAAAAAAAAAAGAAAGAAATTTGAAAAAAAAAGAGGGAAGAAAATGTTGATTTTCCTGGACTTTGTTTTGAAGGGAAAAAAAAAGAACTTTGTTCACTTGAGCAATTTAAAAAAAAAAATTCAAGTTGATCTGTGGGCTGCTATGACATTTTGTTTTAAAATCGTTTTTATGCATTTGGCCAACAAACTAGATTGTCACATTTACTTTTTCAAGTCTGGCAAACCAGACTTCGCATTGCATTCACCCCAGCAAACTAGGTGTATGTCCAGTAAACTGGACCTGTCACGTTTACTTTTCCAAGTATGGCAAACCAGACTTCGCATTGCATTCACCCCCAGCAAACTGAGTGCATATAGCAAATTGGGCCTTCCACATTTACTTTTCCAAGTTTGGCATACCAAACTTTGCATTGTATTCACCCTAGCAAACTAGGTGCACGTCCAGCAAATTAGACCTTTGACGTTTACTTTTCCAAGTCTGGCAAACTAGACTTCGCTTTGCATTCACCCCAACAAACTGGGTGCATGTCTAGCAAATTGGACCTTCCACGTTTACTTTTCCAAGTCTAGCAAGATAGACTTCGCATTACATTCACCGCAGCAAACTGGACCTTTCACGTTTACTTTTCTAAGTTTGGCAAACCATACTTCGCATTGCATTCATCCCAGCAAACTAGATGCATGTCCAACAAACTAGACCTTTCATGTTTACTTTTCCAAGTCTAGCAAACCAAACTTTGCATTGCATTAGCAAACTAGGTGCATGTCCAGCAAACAGGACCTTTCACATTTAATTTCCTTGCATTCATCCCAATAAACTGGGTGCATGTCTAACAAATTGGATCTTTCACGTTTACTTTTCCAAGTTTGGCAAACCAGACTTCGCATTGCATTCATCCCAGCAAACTGGGTGCATGTCCAACAAACTGGATTTTCACGTTTACTTTTCCAAGTCTGGAAAATCAGACTTCGCATTACATTCACCCCAGCAAACTAGGTGCATGTCCAGTAAATTGGACCTTTCACGTTTACTTTCCAAGTCTTACTAGACTTCGCATTGCATTCACCCCAGTAAACTGCATGCATGTGGGCCTTCCACGTTTACTTTTCCAAGTCTGGCAAACCAAACTTCGTATCGCATTTCATCCCAGCAAACTGGACCTTCCATGTTTACTTTTCCAAGTTTGGCAAACTAGACTTCGCATTGCATTCACCCTAGCAAATTGGGTGCATTTGATATCTGCCGTTTACTTTTCCAAGTCTAGCAAACCAAACTTCATATTGCATTTCATCCCAGCAAACTGGACCTTCCATGTTTACTTTTCCAAGTTTGGCAAACCAGACTTCGCATTGCATTCACCCTAGCAAATTGAGTGCATTTGATATCTGCCAATATATACTACGGATCATTAGGAAAGTATACCTATCGTTCTATAGTGTAGTGCAAGTGAATATCAGGTATCGTTTCCCACAAGGACTATGACTACTAGTACTAACTCTTGTTCTACTATTTAACCTTAAAAAGATCAAATGAAGATTAACTTAATCGTTGTAAAATTAACTAACTCTAATGCTAATTTATCTAAAATAGGATGACACTAGGATACTAAGTAATTGAATTCAACAATTAGTCAAAAGAGAACCTAGATTGGGAATCCCCCTAGTTGTCCTCGAAGTATTTCAATTCATGGTTAATTAAGTTACCAAATTCCCTAGACCCTAAAAATCCCCTTTTGTTGGCGTATAACCTTTTTCAAGAATTATATTCCCTATCCTTTTAGTTGATTAGTGAGAATCTCTTCTTCACTAAAACCCTAAAAGAATGATTCAGAAATTTGGATTTCACAAAGCGAGTTAAGTTTGAATCTAACTTGGGAAGACCTAAGCCATCCTATCTCTAGCGATTCTTGCAGGCCTTTTTATTTGTGAAGTGATTCAATTCAACCAAGTAATTTCTCAATTAACTTATGTTGAAATCATGGATTAGGAAAGAGTGTGCACAACTCAATTCAATCAACATTTTAATCCACAAATAAATGTAGATAAAAAGAGTAACTTAAATTAACCAACTGAATCAATCCATAACAAGTGAACTAGGGTTCATCCTATCTAGGTTCATAACAACTCAGTTCATAATGGAATAAGAAAATTCAACAACCAACAGAAGAAGAACAACAAAACCCATTCTCATGGTGAAATTTGAATCTTCAAGTGTTGTTGTAGAGATCTCCCTTCCTTTATTGCTGCGATCCTCTTACTCAGAATCCTTGCGGGTGTCCTTCGAGATTCGTTGGAGAGTGGAGTCTTGAAACCCTTGCTTTTTGCTTGGTGTTTCTTTCACTCTTTCTCTCTTTTGAAGTTCAAAGTCCTATTCTGCCCGTCTCTCCTTTTTTCCCCTGATTCCCCTTCTTTTTATCCCTCAAAACCTTGTCAAAACACGTCAGTTACAGAATCCAGGAATTAGGTCGCGGGGAAGGCCGTGGCGTGGCCTTGCCCGTAGCCTTCATCAGAAGCTTTGCCCCATGTTTTGCTTCTCCATCCGAACGTTCTGACCTAGGCCGCGACGCGGCCTTGGTCAGAAACTTCACTTTCTTCTGCTTCCTTGAGTTATCATTTTGACCTTGGCCGTTGGGAAGGCTGTGGTGCGGCTTAGGTCAAAAGCTGCAATTTTGCCGTGACAACTTCACTTGGTATGTTCACTATTCCACTCGAGGGATCAACTTTGCATCTGGTGATGAATTAAGTGCGGTAATCCCATGTTGAGCTCAACTAGCATGGTTATAAGTGGAAAATCCTGTCAAACATATCAAAACCAACCAAATGAGTAACAATCGGACTCAAGGAATCTAAGTAGAGAAAAGTAAGCAGATAGGTGATAAAATAACTAAAAATCTCTAAAAAAATTCACCTAAATGCTAAGAAAAGACTATGTCATTGTGGCACATATCACATGTTTAGCAAACTGGACCTTTCACGTTTACTTTTCCAAGTCTTGCAAACCAGACTTCGTATTGCATTTCATCCCAGTAAACTGGACCTTTCACGTTTGTTTTTCAAGTTTGGCAAACCAAACTTTGCATTGCATTTCACCCCAACAAACTGGGTGCATGTCCAGCAAACTAGACCTTCACATTTTAATTTCCTTGCATTTCACCCCAACAAACTAGGTGCATGTCCAGCAAACTGAAGCTTCATGTTTAATTTCCTTGCATTCACCTCCGCAAATTGGGATTGCATTTGTCCAACAAACTAGATGTCTCACATTTAACTTGTATCACACATCTCTCTAGCAAACACGACATTTCATATTTTACTTTAATTTTATTTTTCAAGTCAGGTAGTATAAACTTTTCACTTTCGTTACTTGAACTACGTTTGACCTGATTCCTTTCACCGGGATACATAGGCAACTCTTAGAGAGCCCGGTCATTCCTTCTACATTTCAAACATTTATCTTTACAGGGGTCGTGGTGTCTGTATTTCATGTGTAGGTAAGTCAAAATTTGGTTTCGTGTACGTCTTTGTCTTCGAGCTTCCGACAAAGAGGGGCAAACTATAGACACCAAAATTTGATGCACCTTTTATAGAAAATGTGTGTTTTTATTTCATTTAGGGGTACTTTTATTTTTTGGGGGTCAATTGCAATTTTTGTGCAGATTATGTCTATTTAGTCGTATCAGGGGCAAAATAGTAATTTCACTAAGTAAATATTATTTTATTTTATTTTAATTTTCTAAATACATATTTTACAATTTTTATCAGTATTTCTAATTTTAATAATTTTTTGGAGTCATTTAGTATTTATTTAAAATTTTAGTATTTTTAAGTTATTGGCACATTTTCTGTAACACCCTAGAAATTCATGCCAAAACCATTTATTTTGTATTATGTTCATTAGAAGAAAAAAAAAGAAGGGCCGAATTAGTGGAAAAAAATAATAAGGAATGATATTCTATTTTACTAGCATGTTGTACCATTACCCTTAAGATTTGTACCTAGAATGTCTTGCAAGATTAAGTGTAGGATAAATGACAAACATCTCTTCAAATTATACTTGGCCAAGTGGAGCTTTATTTGCAAGAAAGTCAAGCTTTACTTTTGGTTTTGTCATGCTTTGATTGGTCACCACTTTTCCAATTTTCCTTCAATTCTTTTTCACTTAGCTTAACTTATTTTTTTTCTCTCTTTTCTTCACTTGGCCGGTTTCTCTCTTCTCTCTTTTCTCTCCATTTGCTTTCATTTTCTTGGAGCTTTTGCTTCTATTTGATCACTTTTCATCCATAGAAATTGAGTTAATCTTCCTCCTAAGCAACAATCTTGCCTTATTAAAGGTATTTCCCAAGAACTTCTCTTTTTATTTCAAGTAAAAGATCATAGTTTTCTAGCTTCTAAGCCATGTCTTTATTGTTAAGTATGATTTATTTTAGCCATGAAATATGAAGTTTTATTCCATGAATATAAGGTTTATGGACTTGTATGCTTGTAGATAGTGATTTAAACTTGAAATGGCATGAATTAAGGATGATTTAGTTGAAGAAACTTGGAGTAGTTTAGGTGTTTTTGTGATGAATTTGGGTGAAATTGAAGTGAGTTTGATGTGAAATTGGTAGAACTACTTGAGATTGGGTTGTTTGGATGTTTTTCTTGCAGGTTAAAAATTTTGGGTTAGTCCGATTATAGGGGAAGTGCTGCCGAAATTTCGGTAAAACCTAAGAAATAAAGTGATTAGGCTATGATTTAAAGCTTTATAAGCTGTAATTTAGTGATTAGAACGTGCTAGAAATTTTCGTAGATTAGCTATTAGTGAATTGAACCTTTCCGATCAAAACCCTAAAAGTTAGAAAAACCCTAACTTCGAAAACCCTAAACCCTAGGGTAAAACCCTAAACTCCAAAACCCTAGAAATTAAACCCTAGAAAGACTTGAGGTATTTCTCAAATTTTCTTATCGAATTACTTAGATTTTTATCCGGTTTTTATACGACTATTTTCTTTTGAATTTCAGGCTCCGGAAGTGAAACCCGACCGTATTACGAAATATTTTCTTAAGCACTTAAGGTGAGTGTTCTTATGTGTGCATGATGCATGAAATGCCATGTAATACTTGACTGTTATTATTTCGATGCATGAAATGATATGTTATACTTGACATGATTATCTAATGAAATGTGTTACTTGAGGAAAGATGTGTACTTTATCGCATCTATTCCGCAATGTGTTACATGCTTTCACTATCCAATGTGTTACTTGTGCGTGAGACTTCCGTGACTAACTTTACCGTTACTTCACGGATAGTCAACCCAGACAGGCTTGGGAGGATATAAGGTGCTGGGTGTTTTAGGGCGTGTTGTTCTTTCCCTTTTGAGTTGTGAATCCTCAAAGAGGCCAACTCCGGATTGAACTTTCTTGCGTGTTGGCCCTCCAAGGTTGAGATTACTCCCTGGATGTGGTAGCCTGTACGGAGGTTATAAGGTGAACGGTGGTTAGGGCTTGCAGTGATAATACTGGCATGTCCTTTGATAAAGACCTGAGCTATTATCTCGGTCCTAACATCATGGTTACATGAACAGTACTTGCTTCTCCTGCGGTTGAGCTTGCTCCCGTAGTTGAGCCCTGTATCCGCCATTGACTACTTGTTAATTAAATTGTTCATAACCTGTCTATTTACCTTGTCAATTATCTTGTTCCATAAAATAATGAATTCCTGGTATGATTGCATGACTTGGGCACTCACTGGGCTATTATAGCTCATCCCGTTCATTTGTTTTCTTTAACCAGGTTTTCCAAAATACTAAAGCTGGAAAAGCTGCTTTTGGATATAGTAAATGTTTTGCTTCATGTATTTTGATAGCCTAATTGTGTAGGCTTTTATTGTAAATACTATGTATATTTTTGAGATGTAAACTTCTTGTGATTCTTGTACTTTCGAATGAATTAAATGAATGTATTTCATTATGAATGTATTTTATTTGAGTTAAGTATGCTTGGATGTTCTGAGTGAGTGCTTGTTTGAGTCCTGGCGAGAGCCAGGCAGGCAGTCTGCTAAGCCCTTTGGTGCGCCTCTGGGTAAGGTGGGGCTGTCACATTTTCCAATGCACCCGTTTTATGATAATTGTCAAGTGAAAAAATTCATATGTGTGTCGCGCCCCATTTTTTCGTTTGAAAATAAAGTGAGTTGGAAAAAAGAAAAGGAAGAATTAAATGTGGATGTTATTTATTGGAAAAGGAGTGCAAATTTTTGTAAAATGATTTTCAGAAAATACTTTATAAAAAAAAATAGTTTGACAAAAGATATGATTTTTTTTAGAAAATTGCTTTACTTAAAAAAACAAAAGAAAAAGGCCTAAAATAGGACTTTGAAAATGCAACGGTTTTTGGGCCCAAAAATAGAGTCTAAAAAGGATTTTTTTAGTGAAAAAGGAGTCGCCACTTGGTATTGAGTTTTGGGTGTACCAAGTCACCCGAAAATATTTTATAAAAGGTAAGAAAATTAAGCATGATTTATTTAAAGAAATGATTTTTTTTGGAAAAATATAAGAAAAACCCTTTTAGACGACTCCAAGTCTTTGAAAACAAGAGAAAAATGTTCGGGAGTCACAGTTGAAGAAAGGGAAGGCAAAGGCTCGCACCTAAGGCACTCTTTCAACCTAGCCGAAACTAGTTGCGAGGTTTAGTCTAAATTTTCCTAATGTAACCCTAAGATTTTATCGCATTTGGATGCAACTATATGAATGCAAATCTAGTCCTAAAATGGATATCATTAAGGGACCAAATGTTCCATTGAAGTTTAGTCGGAATTATCGCATTAATTGCGAAACCCGAATGTAGACCTCGACGGAGTCACGAGTTTAGGTGCAAAAATGGAATGCAAAAGAAAAGGAAAATAGTAGTATAGATAGTAAGTGAAGAAAGAAAGTAGGGATGCAACATAACGGGTACGGGGGACGAATGAACTCGTGACTAACTGTTCCTACTCACGGAGGGGGGAACGACATGTACGCCATCGCTTCCCACGTGAGTAGATGACTATTTCTAGTCAAATCACACAAATGACCTAAAATTTTATGTGTAGTGGAATCTAAATATTATGCACTAAATAGATGTTAAAAATAGATAATAAGTGATAAAGTATATAAAAATCATACAAAATGGAAAAGGCCTAAAAAGAAAAAATGTGTGTGAAATGGAATGCACACGCGAGAAATGATTCTAATACTATGATGACCTAAAGGCCTAGCATTGGACCAGCCTATTTTCTAAAAATTCTCCGCTAGCGTTGGACTAGCGAATAAACCAAAATTAACCACAACTAGTGTAACACCCTAGAAAATGCCCTTACAAAAGACATCTTTTTCCTTATTTAGGGTTAAGTGTTAATCCTAGATTTAGTAGTTGGAAGATTTCTTGAGTTAATTAGGGTAATTAGTTAAGATTTTCATTTTAAGCAAGAACATTTAAGTACTAAAGTTAGAATAATATTACTTGACCATTTAATTTATATTAGTGCTTAAATTTTGATTAGCTCATTTTACTATTTTCTAGTCTTTTGACTACTTGAATTTTAACTCAATTTTACTCAAAAATTTCACTTATTTTCCTACTTTATTTCCTTTTCCCTTAGCTGAAAATTTTCTCTTTCTTTTCTTTTTCTCTTGGCCGAAAATTTCTCTTCTTCTTTTCTTCATGTGGCCGGTTTCTCTCCTCTATTTTTGTTCTATTTTGCTTTAATAATTTATGTCTAATTATTAATTATATTAAGTGGTAAGAGTTATTAATCTTCACCAATTAAATTAATCCAAGTAGCTATTCTTGCATTAAAAGACTAACTATTTACTTTACTCTTGTAAGATTTTAATTGGACCACTATTTTTCCCATCTTTTCTTCTTTTCTTTTCCATTTTTCCTAGACTATTTCTCTCTCTTTTTCTCTTCATTTGGCCGGCCCCTTCATTCTTCTTCTTCCCTCATTTTGCTCTCAACTTCTTGGACTTCCATCTCTCAAGTTAACACAAATCAACCATAGGAAGTGGACTTCTATCATTTCTAATCAAAGTATTAGGCTTATCTAAGGTATTTACCATGAACTTGTCTTATTAATTTCATGTTTTAATTAGTTTTTATTCAAGTTCAATACCAAGTTTCTTGTTAATAATACTTGAAGAAATTAGTTAGAACTTGATATATACTTGTTAGATAAAGTGTTCTTGTGGTTAGATAGACTAGTATGTGGCCTTGGAACCTTGAAATTTCATGGAGAACATGTTGTTTGGGTGAAAGTTCTTGGAGCTTAATCCTTGAAAATTTATGTTTTATATGTGGTTTAGTTGAAGATTTAAGTTGGAACTCAAGAACACTTAAAACAGTCATGCTGGACCAGTTTTAGTAAAACTTTCATAACTTGGTATAGACAACTTGGATTCGAGTGATTCTTGTTGTTTTAGAAACTAGATTGATAGGGCTTTCCAACGGTATAAGGCTTGCACTGTGATTCATTGTGTATTAATCGCAGAAAGCTTGCAAAGTTGGCTGAAAATTCGGTTCTGCGTAAACAGTTTTGATGATGAGCCAACTTGAGGGCTGATTTTGAACCTGTTCTAGTTGGAATTTGGATTGATGATCTTCACGAAAGTTGTAGCCCTATAAACGTACTTTAAAACCATGTAATCAGAATTCCTTAGTTCTTGGATGGATTGACCCCAGAAATGGCACTGAAGTTGGCTGAAAACCAACCCTGTGCAGAGTTGAGTGATGATTCTTGGAGTAGGGATTTTGTATTTGAGTGGAATCTTGATTGAATTTGAGTTTAAATTGAACATAGAAGTTGTGGTACATGTTGAATGGATTGGGTTGTTGAATTTTCTTGCAGGTTTAAAAATTTTGGTTAGTCCGATTTAAGGGGAAATGCTGCCGAAATTTCGGTAGAATTAAAAGAAGAAAAATTGATAAGTGAGATTTTAAGACTAGAATATATTCAATTGAGGGAAATTGAAGTGTAGGAATTTTTAGAAATGATCTAGTGATAGATTGAATTCCTTAGAATAAGTAAACCCTAAACCCTAGAAAACCCTAAAACCAAAACCCTAGAAGTAAGTGGGGTATTTTTCTTGACTTTTTCTTACTAAATTTACTAGGATTTTAATTGAGTTTTTATGTTATTATTTCTTTTAAATTTCAGGGTCCAAAAACACAGCACGACCGTTTCACGAGATATTTTCTTAGGCTTTCAAGGTGAGTGTCTTTATGTGTGCATGATGCATGGAATGTGATATTTTATTTGATAAATATTATGCGAAAATTTGCAATTACTATGTGAATACCTGTGCTACTTGAGGAAAGATGTGTACTTTATCACATCTGTTCCGCAACATGTTACTTGCTTTCATTGACCAATGTGTTACTTGTGTGTGCGTGAGACTACCGTGACTAACTTCCATGTTATTTCACGGTTAGTCAACCCGGGCTGCACGTGGGAGGACATAAGGTGTTGGGTGTTTTAGGGATTGATGTTCTTTCCCTTTTGAGTTGTGAATCCTCAAAGAGGCCAACTCCGGATTGAACCTGTTTGCTTGTTGGCCCTCCAGGGTTGAGAATATCTCCCTGGATGTGGTAGCTTGTACGGAGGTTATAAGGTGATTGGCGGTTAGGGTTTGTGCTTGATAAAACTGATATGTTCTTTGATAAAGACCTGAGCTATTATCTCGGTCCAAATATCGTGACTACATGGTCAGTGCTTGCTCTTCCTACGGTTAAGCTTGCTTCCGTAGTGGAGCCCTGTATCCTCCTTTGACTACATGTTAAATTAAATTGTTTATATCTTGATTTATTAATTTAATTGTTCGATTATTTCATTTACTAAAAATAATGAGTTCTTGATTTGATTGCATGACTTGGACATTCACTGGGCTATTATAGCTCATTCCGTTTTATTTGTTTTCCTTACTCAGGTTTCCTGAAAAATTAAAGCTGGAACGACTTGATTTTGAGTATGCTAGATGTCTTCGTTAATGTAATAGCCAAACTGTGTTAGACTATCTTTGTGAAAAATCATGTATGTTATGACGTGTAAACTTTTGATGTGAATTGTACCTTATGTTAAATAAAATGAGTATATTTTATTTTATTCCATTTTATTTTAGTTTACTTTATTTTAAGTTAAGTACGCTCGGACGTTTGCGTGAGTGTGTGAATCGAGACCTGGCGAGAGCTAGGCAGGCAGTCCGCTAAGCCCTTTGGTGCGCCTCTGGGTAAGGTGGGGCTGTCACAGGTGGTATCAGAGCCTAGGTTTGAAATCCTGTCAGAGTTAAGTGTGAATCTTTGAAAAGTTTAACTTTGACTCTTGTTAGATCTTAAGTTCAAATATTATTTTATATCAGCTTGTTAAGATTCGAAAGTACGAGCTGGTTAGTAATAAGTGAAATTCTAGTTGTAATTGGGATACATAGAATGTTTTCTTTTGTAATTGGTTTTGGTATCGGTAGATATTGATTCTATTATATAAGGTGAATCATATTAACAAGTGGTGACATTAGGTACTTGAAGTGTTATCGAATGGTTAAATGGTATGCTATAGATGGTTTGATGTACGTTGTAAGTGAGTAATTGTTTATGCTCATATAATTGGGAAAGACTAGTGTTTAAAGAATATCCTAAGCTTGAATCTTAATTGTGATTCTTGAAGTATGAGTATTTGTTGGTTCCTTTGGATGGTTAGTGTGTACTTTGGACAGGATTATTGGGACTGGTTGATTCACACTTCGGGGTGTACAACCTTAGTGTGGGTTGACTTAGTTCTGAGATCCGTGTTCGAGTACCTATTGGTGATTGAGGAATTTTGTAGTTCTTCTGTATGGGTTTAGTTTTACTTTGAGAATTGGAAAGTAGTAATTGTCCCCTCTATCGTGTTTCTTAGGCCTGAAAACCTACGTGAATATAACTGGAAATAGCTTAGTTTATTTTCTAAGCTGGATTTTGAAGTGTGATACTTAAGTATTGTTTATTAATAAGTTTTTTTTTGGGTTTAGATGTGAGTGATTTATTTTCTTTCAAAACATGTAGGTATGTCAGAGAGTGGTCGAAGGTGAGGGATCGGGACATCCCTACCATACATTAGCACCTGCCAGTCAAGTACGGCCTGCCTGTGATTGTTGGAGGACGAATTCTTACCCCGACCAAGTCGTATTTTCGTTGATTGAGGATAGTGAGCGGGTTGACTGCGAGGGTGAAATCTCCCGAGCTCGTATTCATGAGTTAAGAGAGATAGTGAAAGTTCAAGCTCAAAGGATCCGAGAACTTGAGGCCGCTGTTCGGGAGGAACGGCAGAGGACCGAGACTTATCGAATGCAATACCTGGATGTCCTCATGGATACCACCGATGAAACTTATGAGGCCGTGGTAGAAAAAGCGAAACAAGCGGAAAAGGCCCAGTCCTCGGCTCGAACGATACAAGCGAAGAAACGGGGAAGCACTAGTGATCCTCACCTCTCAGCTGAAAATGCCTCAGCCCCTAAAGTGGAAGAGGGACTTAGAGGAATGAGAATTGGACAAGGTTCGCGCCCTAAAAGGTTGAGAAGGGTTCCGACGAGAAAAATCTCACAAGAAGGTGAACAAGGAGAGGAGACCCAGAAGAGAACCCGACCTCCAGTTACTCAAGTTGGTTGTGAATATTGCGGGAAAAATAATCATACTATAGACGAGTGCTGGAGAAAGAATCGAAGATGTTTGTATTGCGGCAGTGCAATTCATCAGATTGATCAATGTCCAATCCTACCTAAAAATAGGTTGAAAATGGCTCAGCTGGAACATAAGAACCTTGATAAAGAAAAAGGAAATGGAAGCAAGTGAAAAGTGTTAGTTTGAGTTTATGCTCTAGATAAGTGTGATGTCTAAGAATATGTACAAGGACCTATGCTAGTTTTGTTATATTTGCATGTATGATATGTTTTAAACATGCACTTTTGAAAATGTGTAAGTTGAACTATCTGTATATGCATGTGACTTTATTTGGCATAAGACTTGATTTCTTTGTTTATTCTTAAATTTGTGCATCTTGCAATATTTCTTGTTACTTGCTACGTAGAAATTGAAATAATTCGTTAAAGTTATCATATAATATTAAGTTACGAGTGAACAAGGTCGTGATAGAGGACGTCCCGTTGCCAGACCAGGACAAGGATACTACTTCGAGTGTAAATCCAGTAATAGAGACTGGTAGCTCTTATGGAAATCCCATAGTGGGAAAGATGTAACTCTAGAAAGATTTCTGAAAGTAACCCCCCAAGTTTAACGATGATCCGTGTCCCAAAATCGCCGAAGATGGTTAGAGGATATTGAGAAAATTTATGTTGCTTTGGAATATGATAATGAAGGATAAGTGACATTCGTCGTGTTTTCGCTAGAAAGTGTTGCCACGCTTTGGTGGGATTGGATAAAGGCTAAGTAAAATAGGTATCAGAGTGGCGCAGCGGAAGCGTGTAGTGGGCCCAAGTAAACTATGCACAATCAAATTGTGGGATTATGCAGATTCCATGCCAACTGAAACTACCTTCAATGGTGACTAGGACATACAAAATTTTCACCTGGTTGTCTTGAAAAGTACCATGTGATGTGACCTCGAGATACTGTCACAAGTAGTATTAGAGCCATATGCCGCAGCGGGTGGCAGGCTAATAGATACTAGGAGATGTGACCTGAGAACTGTCACAGTTGATGTGATCACGACATTTACTCTGACCCGACGAAATTGAGTTTGATGAAATTCTAGCATCGATAAGCAGCCAGAACAATTCTTAGATCGTAACGTGAAGGAGTTGAGAAATAAACGAATCTCCTTGTCAGGGTTCTCTGGAAGTACCATGATTCAGAAAAGTCACTTGGAAAACAGAAGAAGAGATATGGAAAAAAAAAAAAAATTATCCCAAGTTATTCGGAAATCAAGGTAGAATTTCGAGGACGAAATTCTTTTAAGGGGGGGAGGATGTAACACCCTAGAAAATGCCCTTACAAAAGACATCTTTTTCCTTATTTAGGGTTAAGTGTTAATCCTAGATTTAGTAGTTGGAAGATTTCTTGAGTTAATTAGGGTAATTAGTTAAGATTTTCATTTTAAGCAAGAACATTTAAGTACTAAAGTTAGAATAATATTACTTGACCATTTAATTTATATTAGTGCTTAAATTTTGATTAGCTCATTTTACTATTTTCTAGTCTTTTGACTACTTGAATTTTAACTCAATTTTACTCAAAAATTTCACTTATTTTCCTACTTTATTTCCTTTTCCCTTAGCTGAAAATTTTCTCTTTCTTTTCTTTTTCTCTTGGCCGAAAATTTCTCTTCTTCTTTTCTTCATGTGGCCGGTTTCTCTCCTCTATTTTTGTTCTATTTTGCTTTAATAATTTATGTCTAATTATTAATTATATTAAGTGGTAAGAGTTACTAAATCTTCACCAATTAAATTAATCCAAGTAGCTATTCTTGCATTAAAAGACTAACTATTTACTTTACTCTTGTAAGATTTTAATTGGACCACTATTTTTCCCATCTTTTCTTCTTTTCTTTTCCATTTTTCCTAGACTATTTCTCTCTCTTTTTCTCTTCATTTGGCCGGCCCCTTCATTCTTCTTCTTCCCTCATTTTGCTCTCAACTTCTTGGACTTCCATCTCTCAAGTTAACACAAATCAACCATAGGAAGTGGACTTCTATCATTTCTAATCAAAGTATTAGGCTTATCTAAGGTATTTACCATGAACTTACCTTATTAATTTCATGTTTTAATTAGTTTTTATGCAAGTTTAATACCAAGTTTCTTGTTAATACTACTTGAAGAAATTAGTTAGAACTTGATATATACTTGCTATATAAAGTGTTCTTGTGATTAGATAGACTAGTATATGGCCTTTAAACCTTGGAAATTTATGTTTTATATGTGGTTTAGTTGAAGAATTAAGTTGGAACTCAAGAACACTTAAAACAGTCATGCTGGACCAGTTTTAGTAAAACTTTCATAACTTGGTATAGACAACTTGGATTCGAGTGATTCTTGTTGTTTTAGAAACTAGATTGATAGGGCTTTCCAACGGTATAAGGCTTGCACTGTGATTCATTGTATATTAATCGCAGAAAGTTTGCAAAGTTGGCTGAAAATTTGATTCTGCGTGAAACAGTTTTGATGATGAGCCAACTTGAGGGCTGATTTTGAACCTGTTCTAGTTGGAATTTGGATTGATGATCTTCACGAAAGTTGTAGCCCTATAAACGTACTTTAAAACCATGTAATCAGAATTCCTTAGTTCTTAATGGATTGACCCCAGAAATGGCACGAAGTTGGCTGAAAACCAACCCTGTGCAGAGTTGAGTGATGATTCTTGGAGTAGGAATTTTGAATTTGAGTGGAATCTTGATTGAATTTGAGTTTAAATTGAACATAGAAGTTGTGGTACATGTTGAATGGATTGGGTTGTTGAATTTTCTTGCAGGTTTAAAAATTTTGGTTAGTCCGATTTAAGGGAAATGCTGCCGAAATTTCGGTAGAATTAAAAGAAGAAAAATGATAAGTGAAATTTTAAGCTTAGAATATGTTCAATTGAGGGAAATTTAAGTGTAGGAATTTTTAGAAATGATCTAGTGATAGATTAGACTTTCTTAGAATAAGTAAACCCTAAACCCTAGAAACCCTAAAACCAAAACCCTAGAAGTAAGTGGGGTATTTTCTTGAATTTTTCTTACTAAATTTACTAGGATTTTAATTGAGTTTTTATGTTATTATTTCTTTTAAATTTCAGGGTCCGAAAACACAGCACGACCGTTTCACGAGATATTTTCTTAGGCTTTCAAGGTGAGTGTCTTTATGTGTGCATGATGCATGGAATGTGATATTTTATTTGATAAATATTATGCGAAAATTTGCAATTACTATGTGAATACCTGTGCTACTTGAGGAAAGATGTGTACTTTATCACATCTGTTCCGCAACATGTTACTTGCTTTCATTGACCAATGTGTTACTTGTGTGTGCGTGAGACTACCGTGACTAACTTCCATGTTATTTCACGGTTAGTCAACCCGGCTGCACGTGGGAGGACATAAGGTGTTGGGTGTTTTAGGGATTGATGTTCTTTCCCTTTTGAGTTGTGAATCCTCAAAGAGGCCAACTCCGGATTGAACCTGTTTGCTTGTTGGCCCTCCAGGGTTGAGAATATCTCCCTGGATGTGGTAGCTTGTACGGAGGTTATAAGGTGATTGGCGGTTAGGGTTTGTGCTTGATAAAACTGATATGTTCTTTGATAAAGACCTGAGCTATTATCTCGGTCCAAATATCGTGACTACATGGTCAGTGCTTGCTCTTCCTACGGTTAAGCTTGCTTCCGTAGTGGAGCCCTGTATCCTCCTTTGACTACATGTTAAATTAAATTGTTTATATCTTGATTTATTAATTTAATTGTTCGATTATTTCATTTACTAAAAATAATGAGTTCTTGATATTGATTGCATGACTTGGACATTCACTGGGCTATTATAGCTCATTCCAGTTTTATTTGTTTTCCTTTACTCAGGTTTCCTGAAAAATTAAAGCTGGAACGACTGGATTTTGAGTATGTATAGATGTCTTCAGTTATTGTAATAGCCAAACTGTGTTAGGCTATCTTTGTGAAAAATCATGTATGTTATGACAGTGTAAACTTTTGATGTGAATTGTACCTTATGTTAAATAAAATGAGTATATTTTATTTTATTCCATTTTATTTTAGTTTACTTTATTTTAAGTTAAGTACGCTCGGACGTTTGCGTGAGTGTGTGAATCGAGACCTGGCGAGAGCTAGGCAGGCAGTCCGCTAAGCCCTTTGGTGCGCCTCTGGGTAAGGTGGGGCTGTCACAACTAGCGTTGGACTAGTGTGGCGACGATACACATATATAATAGTAAAGCAAGTAAATAAATAAAGCATAGATTGAAGCAATCATCACATAAAAGCACGTAATAGCACATAGGAGCACATAACACATAAGCATGATATTCTAGATGCAAAGTCTTAAAGAAAGCGAATAAAACACATAAACACACATAGCACACAAAGCGCACAAAACCCTAACTATTACACTGGGAAAGCCTAACTACAATCTAAAAAATAAAATAAAAGGTAACCTATTTAGCCTATCTATTACATTTTCTATCTAAAATACATAAGATTTTTATTAAATAGATAACACATAAACTATCTATTACATTAACTATCTAACTACAAAATTTTTGCTAAATAGAATATTACCTATCTATTACATTTCTTTGAATAATAAAAATTAAATTCAAATAAACAACATGGCATAAATAAATAAACACTCACACATGGATAAAAAACTATAAGTACAAAGATACATGAAAACACATAGAAAAATACATTGGAGCACATAGGAGCACACAAAAAGAAATTAAAAAGGGTAGTCGAGGTACCTCCCATTCGTAAACTCGGTACAAAACGCTACTAACATGAACAAACATGTCAAAAATATCACTATTTAATAAATAAACTACTAATTAAATAATTTCATACCAATCACTATGAACATGCTATGATAATTCAAACAATTATAGCAATAATAGACAAAATTAAAATAATAATAATTAAGTATTAAAAAAATGAAAGTTTTTTAAGTAAAAAAAAAATAAGTGCATAAATAAATAAAGTAAAACAAGGAAAATGAATAAATAAATAAATAAAATAGTAGAAGATAAAACACAATAATACATACTTAAACTTTTAACACCCAAATGAGAATTATCAAAATAACTAAAGGGAAATAAAGAAACTAATTTGAACATTAATTAGACTAACAAGACCCAATTTTAGAACATTAATTATAAATTTGATAAAATAAATAAAGAAAATGTGAAAAGAAATAATTTAAAGATTTGAGGACTTAACTAATTTCTTTTTTTTGGCAAAAAATAAAATATTATAAGATTAGGATTAAAAATGGAAATTTAAGCAATATTTTAAAGTAAAAAATGTAATTTACAACAAGCAAAAGAGTAAAATTATAATTTTAACCCCTAATTAAGGTAATGACATAGTTTACAACAAATTTAAAGGCTAAAATATAATTTTCAGCAAGTATAATGCCCAAAAATAAAAATTTCCAGCAATACTTAAGGCCAAGAATATAATTTCAGCAAGGTCAGTAAATGATACATAATTTACAGCAATGTATAGGCTCAAATTGTAATTTTCAGCTATATAAAAGAGCTAAAATAAAAATTCCAGAAACTATAAGTATTAAAATACAAATCCCAGCAACAAATAAAAGACTAAAATACAATTTCTAACAGTTAATGGAGGTCTTAAAAACAAATTCCAGCAACATAAAGGACCAAAATATAAATTCCAGCAACAATAGGGGGCCAAAAAATAAAATTCCAGCAAGGTTGGGGGAACAAAAATAACATTCCAGAAAGCATTCTAGGGCAAAAATAGAATTTCCAACAATGTTGGGGGTACAAAATAAAATTCCAACAAGCATTCTAGGGCAAAACTAGAATTTCCAGCAATGTTGAGGGTACAAAATAAAATTCCAGCAAGTTAAAATATGCAAAATACAATTTCTAACAAATTTTAAAACCAAATTGCAATTTTAAGCAACATTCAAGGTTCAATTTGTAAATTATAGCCAAATTAAACACCAATTTGCCATATCCAGCAATAAAAGGGGGTAAAACGAAATTTTCAAAAATATTTAAGGGTAAAAATGTAATTTCAAAAAAGTATAGGGGTCACAATATAATTTATAAAAATATTGGGGTCAAAAATGGAAAATTAAAAAATGTAGGGGCCAAAATTATAATTATCTAAAAGTTGGGGGACCTAAATGCAATTAATTGGGACCTAATTGAAAAGAAAATTAAATTATGGGGGTCAATCTATAAAAAACAGAAACTTAAATGCACAAATCAGAAATTCTCGAGGCTACAGTGACATTAATAAAAGTATAAGAACTATAAAATAAATACCTATTATTAATTAAAATAAATTAAAAAACTAACCTAATCAAAACGAAGTAGTTTTGAGTGAAACTACGTCAAAACGACGTAGTTTCACTAAAACTTTTTTTTTTTTTTTGGTTTCTCTTTTTTTCTTTTTCTTTCTTTTTTCCTTCTTCTTTTCCAGATTTTTTCTCTCTGTTTTTTTTTTCTTCTCTTTTCTTCCCTTTCTTCCCGATTCTCTCTTCTCTCTCTCTCTCTCTCTCTCTCGCCGTCCGGCACACTTCTCTCTCACTTGGTCGCCCTCACTCTCTCTGCCTCCCCTTCCCCTGCAACACGCTCACACTACACACAACTCACGCCTCACTCACCTGCACTCAATTCGGCAGCACAAACGCACACCGCTGTAAACATACACATCAGTCCACATTCATACTTCCCTTGCAAAATCTCACACCGTCCCTGCACCTTCATCATACACCACACAACCTGCACAGGTACACACACAGAACACACTCATTCACACACCTTACACACACCAATTCACATACTTCCCTCACTCTCTCATTTTTCTTTCCCTCGGCACACACCACACTCACAGAGGCATACACCTGCACATTCAAACCACAAACACACCATAACTCTCTCAGTCACTCACAACTTCATCTGCACACACAGACTTCACTCTCCCTCTCCTTCCCATTCTTCTCTCTCGGCCAAAGCCTCATAGACACACCTCCAAAACAACACACAACTCCCTCTGATCTCTCGGCTCACAAAAACACTCATCTGCACTACATAATTCACACACACTCAACCTGCACAGGCACACACACTCAACCTGCACAGGTACACACACAGAACACAAGCACAGACACATACAAATACACTCACTTCTCTGCCTCCCCTTCTCCTGCACAAGCTCACACACAATCCTCACCTCTCCCTCTCAATCTCCCTCACTCTTTCTGCCTCCCTCCCCCTGCACCTTCACCACACTCACAGAAACGCACCCCTGCACAACAAAACATTCACAAACCAGTAGCACAAACAAACATCCATTCACACACATACACACTCAAGCACAAATACACACACACCTGCTGTAGACACCAAATTTTGACACACCTTTTGTAAAAATATGTGTGTCACTTTTATTTTAGGGGGTATTTTCCTATTTTTCAGGGGTCGAGTACAATTTTCGCATATTATGTCTAATTCGTCACGTCAGGGGCAAAATGGTAATTTCGCCATGTAAATATTGATTTATTTTATCTTATTTCCTAAATACATGATTTTACTATTTTATCATTATTTATGATTTTAATGATTTTTAGGAGTCATTCATTATTTATTTAAAATTTTAATATTTTTAATTCAACGGCACGTTTTCCAATGCACTTTTTTACGATAATTTTCAAGTAAAAAATTTTATATATGCATTTTGAATACTCATAAATTTTCTGTAAAAATCTCATAATTTTCTAGAGGTCGTTTAGTATTTATTTAATTTTTATCTTTTTGTTCATTAAGGGCACGTTTCCCAAGAATGCGTTAATTTCAAAAATTTTGATTGAAAATTATGATATATGTGCTTTATGTGATAATATATGTTTTGCAAAATATTTGTGATGTCATTTATTAATTTTCATAAATTTTATAATTTTACCATATTTGGGTCACGCTTTCCAATGCACTTTTATTTAAAATTTTCTTTATGAGAATTTTGTCTACAAGCATTTTATAAATTTTCCTGATTAAAAAAATATATATATATAAAAATATTTTTATTTATTGTTATTATTATTATTATTATTATTATTATTTTAAAAGACCATTTGGTATTTATTTTAAATTGTATTTTTCTAATGTTGAATTAACCTTTAATTTGTTATACTAAATTTTACTTTTTCCTTAATGTTGTATTGCAGTTTTTTTATATATAATATAATTCATTAAAAAAAAAAAAAAAAAGAAGAAGGAGCAGCTGCTGCACGCAGCTGCAGAAGAAAAACCAATTCCTCTTGCAAAAAAAACCAGATTTGGGGGGATTTTGGGTAGTTTTCTTTCCCTTTTTCACCCACCCTCATCATTCACACCAGCTCACACGCAACTCACCTCCATCACTCCATCTGCTTCTCCTCACTTCACCTACACACCACAATTCCAGCTTTCCTGGCACCATTCACTCCCATTCACTCTCTCGGCCTCCTTCTTTCCCTCTGCCACACACATAACATTTACACAGACACACATTCAACAAACACACCTGGGCACTCCCTCACCTCTCGATACAAACACAATTCACACACCAGACCTGCACATTTTTTTTTCACTCTCCTTCACTCCCATTCACTCTCTCGGCCTCCCTACTCCCTCTCTCACAACACGCACATCACACACAGACAAGCTCAAAATCACAACTCACAGGCACCTCACAACAAAACCTGCACCCTCATCACTCCCTCTCTGCACCTTTCACGCTCAATTCACAGACACACACAATTCACAGGCACAACACACACTTGCACCACACATCCCCTTTCCCTCACAAAAAACACACCTGTATTCTCACATTTCCCTCACAACCTGCACACACCATTCTCATCTTCCTCACCTTTCACACATCCAATACACACACCACAACACACGGCATATCCAATCCAATCAAAAATACACATTCAGCACACACACATTCACAGACATCACACACCATACATCACACACTTGCACACAACCTGCATAGACAAACACACACAACACAGCACACACATCACACACAACCAGAAGCTACACTTGAATCCACATTACACATACCACATTCCAGCACACACTCACTCACTTGCACACAACCTGCAAAGACACACACAATACACGGCACACACAAAACACACAGTCGAACACACACCTGCACATACATCAGCAAACACACTCGCACGCACCAGACACCAATTTCACAGCCAAACACATACACCTGCACAAGCACCACACACACGCACAACACACACAAACACTTTACATTCCCCTGCCACAAAAAAAAAAAAAAAAGAAGCAGCTCACAATTCCACCGCCACCAGAGCACCACCACTGGCTTGCCACCACCGTCGGACCCTCCACCACCCCTAAACCAGGTAACCCCTTAGCTTTCTTTCATCTATCTTTTGTTATTCCAATTTGAATGGATTAAATTGTGTAGATATTTGAGGTTTTGAACATGAATTGGAAAGACCTAAGTTTAGGTATTTTAATTTGAGGGGAGAAAGAGAGAAAGGAATAGAGATTGGCCAAGAGAAGGAAATCCGGCGAGAGAGAGAGAGCCGGTCGGCGAGAGAGAGAAAAGAATCGGAAAAGAAAAAAAAAGGGGAAAGAAGAAAGGGAAGAAAGAAGAGAGAAAAAAGAAAAAAAGAAAGAAAGAAGAAAGGGAAGAAAGGAGAGAAAAGAAAAAAAAAATCTGGAAAAAAATATATATATAAATAAAAAACCGAAATCAAACGTAAAAAAAAAAAAAAAAAAAAAAAAACTAAGTCAGCCGAAAAAAAAAAAAAATAGTTTTAGTGAAACTACGTCGTTTTGACGTAGTTTCACTTAAAACTACGTCGTTTTGATTAGTTAGTTTTTTAATTTATTTTTAATTAATAATAGGTATTTATTTTATAGTCCTTATACTTTCGTTAATGCTACTGTGGCCCTAGAAATTTATAATTTGTGCGTTTAAGTTTCTGTTTATTGTAGATTGACCCCTATAATTTTATTTTCTTTTCAATTAGGTCCCAGTTAATTGCATTTAGGTCCCTCGACTTTTATATAATTATGATTTTGGCCCCTACATTTTTTTAATTTTCATTTTTGACCCTATATTTTTCGGTAATTACATTTTGACCCCTATAATTTTTCTGGAATTACAATTTTACCCTCTGATATTTATGGAAATTGCAATTATACCTCCCAAGCTTGCTGTTATTGTGTTTTAGGCTTTAAATTTTGCTGGAATTCTACTTTTGGCCCCCCTATTGTTGCTGGAATTTATATTTTGGTCCTTTATGTTGCTGGAATTTGTTTTAATACCTCCATTAATTGTTAGAAATTGTATTTTAGTCTTTATTTGTTGCTGGAATTTGTATTTTAATACTTATAGTTGCTGGAATTTTATTTTTGGCCCCCTATTGTTTGCTGGAATTTTGCATTTTCGCCCCCAAACCTTGCTGGAATTTCATTTTTGCCATTATATTTTGCTGGAAATACTTTATTGTCCTCCTATGTTGTTGGAATTTACATTTTTGCTCCCTAAATAGCTAGAACTTGAAATTTTGCCTTAAAATATTTGCTATAAATTATGTGTTATTTAATGAATTTGCTGAAATTGTATTCTTGGCCTTAAATATTGCTGGAATTTTTTATTTTGGGCATTATACTTGCTAAAAATTACATTTTAATTTTTAAATTTGTTGTAAACTATGTCATTACCTTAATTAGGGTTTGAAATTATAATTCTACCCTTTTGTTTCTCATAAATTACATTTTTACTTTAGAATATTGCCTAAATTTCCATCTTTAATCCAAATCTTATAATATTTTATTTTTTGCAAAAAAAATAAAAATTAAAATTATTTCTTTTCACATTTTCTTTATTTTATCAAATTTATAATTAATGTTCTAAAATTGGGTCTTGTTAGTCTAATTAATGTTCAAATTAGTTTCTCTATTTTTCTTTTAGTTATTTTAATAATTCTTATTTGAGGTGTTAAAATTTCAATGTATGTATTATTGTATTTTATCTTCTATTATTATTATTTCTTTATTTTTATTGTTTTGCTTTATTTATTTATTTACTTATTTATTTTTATGTAAACAATTTTCATTTTTTTTTCTAAATTATTAATTATTATTATCATTATTTTCTTTCTCTTATTTTGCTTATTATTGCCATGATTGTTTGAATTATCGTAGTAAGTTCATAGTGATCGGTAGAAAATTATTCAATTAGTATTTTTATTTATTTAAATAGTGGTATGTTGACATGTTTGTTCATTTTAGTAGCAACTTGTACCGGGTCTTCGAATAGGAGGTACCTCGATTACCCTTTTAATTTCCTTTTGTGTGCTATTACGTGCTCCTATGTGTTTTTCTATGTGTTTTTATGTATCTTTGTGCTTATAATTTTATCCATGTGTGAATGTTTATTTATTTATTTATGTCGTATTATTTACTCGAATTTAATTGTTGATTATTCAAAAAAATGTAATAGATAGGTAATATTCTATCTAGTAAAAATTTCTTTGTATTTAGATAGTGAATGTAATAGATAGTTTATGTTTTATCTATTTAATTAAAGCCTATGTATTTTAGATAGAAAGTGTAATAGATAGGTTAGATAGGATATCTTTTATTCTCTTTTCCATTTTTAGATTGTAATTAAGTTATTCTCCGGTGTAATAGTTAGGGCTTTGTGTGCTATGTGTGCTATGTGTTTATGTGTTTTATTCGCTTTCTTAGGATTTTGCATCTAGAATATCATGTTTATGTGTTATGTGCTCCTATGTGCTATTATTTGCTTTTATGTGATTATTGCTTTAATACATGCTTTATTTATTTACTTGCTTTAATTATATATGTGTATCGTCGCCACACTAGTCCAAAGCTAGTTGTGGTTAATTCCGGTTTCTTCTCTAGTCCAACGCTAGCGGAGAACTTATAGAAAATAGGCTAGTCCAATGCTAAGCCTTTAGGTCATTTTAGCATTAGGAATATTTTTCGTATGCATTTCATGACATTTCACACACATTTTATCTTTTTAGGCTTTTCTCATTTTCTATGAGTTTTTTTATATATATACTTTATAACTTATTACTTATTTTAACATCTATTTGGTGCATAATTTTTAGATTCCACTACACATAGAATTTTAGGTCATTTGCATGATTTAGACTAAGAAATAGTCATCTACTCACGTGGGAAGCGATGGCGTACATGTCGTTCCCCCCTCCGTGAGTAGAAACAGTTAGTCACGAGTCCATTAGTCCCCCGTACCCGTTATGTTGCATCCCTACTTTCTTTGTTCACTTACTATCTATACTACTATTTTCTTTTTCTTTTGCATTCCATTTTTGCACCTATACTCGTGACTCCGTCGAGGTCTACATTCGGGTTTCGCAATTAATGCGATAATTCCGACTAAACCTCAACGGAACATTTTGTCCCTTAACGATACCCATTTTTAGGACTAGATTTGCATTCATATAGTTGCATCCAAATGTGATAAAATCTTAGGGTTATATTAGGAAAATTTAGACTAAACCTCGCAACTAGTTTCGGCTAGGTTGAAAGGGTGCCTTAGGCGCAAGCCTTTGCCTTCCCTTTCTTCAACTGTGACTCCCGAACCTTTTTCTCTTGTTTTTCAAAGACCTGGAGTCGTCTAAAAGGGTTTTTCTTGTATTTTTCCTCAAAAAATCATTTTAATGAATCATTCTTTAATTCTCTTACGTTTTATAAAATATTTTCGGGTGACTTGGTACACCAAAACTCAATACCAAGTGGCGACTCCTTTTTTCACTAAAAAACCCTTTTTAGACTCTATTTTCGGGCCCAAAAACCGTCGCATTTCCAAAAGTCCCATTTTAGGCCCTTTTCATTTGCTTTCAAAAAATAAAGTATTTCACGTCTTTTGTACAATATTTTCTAAAAAATCATTTTACAAATACCTATCCTCTTTTCCCAACAAATAAACGCAACAACGCATTTTAATTTTCCTTTTTCCAACTAACACATTCACCACACTTATTATCATTTTATTAGTTTTTCCCTTTTTTCGAAAAATGGGGCGCGACACCTGCAATAACACACGAACATCATACTCCAACACACATCCCACACTCGGCCTTTCTGCTCAAACACACACACGCACAACACACATAAACAAATTGCAACCCCAAATTATCACTTGCAATTAAAAAAAATTAAAAAAAAACAACAACAACAACACCAATCATCAGCGGCCCAACCAGAGCGCACCACCACCAGTGCACCACCACCCATCATCCCTGAACCACCAGCACCGCCAGGCCAGCTTCGCCGGAATCGTCATCTGCAACCAAATTCACAACCGGTTCCACCACTTCATCGACCTCCATCTAGAAACCAGGTGAGGAAAATTCATGATGTTTCTTCCTTATCCCCCCTTAATTAGTAAATATTAGTTGATTAGCTTATAATGGGTATTTTAGAATTCGGAAATTAATGGAATAGATTTGGGGCTTACCATAATGGCAGATGTTTCAGGGCTGTTCTTTGAAAATTCATTTCCCCAACCAAGCGTAACGATTTCTATTTAGTATTTATTTATTTGTTTTTCTGTAGTTAGGAATTGCAGGTACTTTATTTATTTAAAAAAAAGTGTACAAAAATGTTCGTACATTACTGCATTTGAAATATTTTAATACAAACTCTCTTCTCTCTCTTCTCTCTCCTCTCGCTCTAACTGTTTGAATTTCAAATCTGTCTAGTGGCGGCCATGGCTGTTTCTTGGCCAGCCGCCCCAAACCATCCCTCATCTCCACCAGGCCATGATTCTCCTATGCAAAAGAAATCTTTTTCTCAACTTTTTTCTGCATCTAACCCTACCTCGATAGATATTAAGGCCCCCTCTTCCTACAAAGGGAAGGCGGCTGTATTTTTTTCGAAAGAAGAGATTGCACAGGTTGCTGAACCTTTCAAGTTGTCCATTGTTGGGAAGTTTTCTCATGGAAGACCAAAGTTGGAAGAAATCAGAAAATTCTGCTCGGCCTTGGACTTGAAAACCAATGTTTCAGTTGGTCACTTGGATTCTCGCCATGTTCTCATTAGATGCACATCTGAATCTGACTTTCTTCGATTTTGGACAAGGGGTATCTGGTATGTAGGCAAGTTCCCAATGAGAACTTTTCGCTGGTCATCCACCTTTCACGTAGAAAAGGAGTCTTCGTTAGTGCCTGTTTGGTTCTCTCTTCCAGGTCTGCCAATTCATTTATTTCAGAAGCAATGTTTGTTCTCAATTGTGAATGTTGTGGGGCGTCCTCTTTTTATTGATTCTGCTACTTCTTCATTATCACGCCCTAGTGTTGCTAGGGTTTGCATTGAGGTTGATTTGTTGAAGGAGTTCCCAGATTGTGTGTGGATAGGAATCGAGGGTGAAACTGGTAATGGTTTCTGGCAGAAGCTTGTCCCGGAAAACTTACCTCCTTATTGTTCTGCATGCTGGAAATTGGGACACTCAAAGATGGAGTGCAAGAAGGATAATGCTGGTTTGGAAGTCCCTGTTACGAAGAAACATGCTGAACCTGTTGCACAGCAATATGTCCCAGTGGTTAAGGAAAATAAGAAAGCTGAAATTTTGCAAGAGCAGCAGTTGCATGGGGGCTCTGTTGCTCGTCGAGAAGATCCTTCCACTGCTGCAGACCTTGAAAAGGAGCATTCTTTAGATAATAACAACGCAGCTCTTTTCATAAATCCTATGTCTGATAATGTCGTGCAATCTGGTGATCCTGTCGATGGTGAGAATGATTTGAGGAAGGAGCCATCTGCACAAGAGCAAAGCAAGGTGCTTGAACTGTCTACTGATCGTTTGCATGCTGTTAATGGGACAAATATGGAATCTAGGGATGATACTGATGGGGAACCTGATCGAGCAGTGGTGCAGGAAGAGACTGCCAAGGGGTTAACACTGATGGTTGATTCTTCTTTACAAGCATCGGAAGATGGGGATGGTACTCAATCTATCTTGATGGATGCACATCTAGCGGAGGACAGACCTGTGCAGGTGGAGTTGCTAGCTTCGGAACCTTCAAACTTTGATGTTAATCGACTGCCCAATTCGTCTGCTGGGATATTGGATTCTTCTTTTGATCATTTTCAGCAACCAAGTCGTGGGCATAAAGGAATCAGAGCTAAATTTCCTTCTGATAGGGAGCTCAGATCAATGGTAAAATCCACCCATAATTCATTCTCACCATTATCTGATGATTAGATCTTTATTTTGGAATATACGGGGGTTGTCCAAGGCCTCTCATTGTCGTCGTTTAAAAAAGATAATAAGGATGTCTAACATCCAATTGTTGGTTTTATGTGAAGTAAAATTGTCGTCCAATAAACTGAATTTTTTCCGTTGCAAACTTGGGTTTGATTATGCTTTGAATAACGCAGCTGACTCTTTATGGGTGTTTTATAATAATCCTTTTAATTGTTCTTGGGTTGGGGATGGTGACCAGCACCTCTCGGTTTTGGTAGATCATCCGTATTTTGGTTCTTCGATTGTTGTTTCCATGGTTCATGCTAAGTGTTTGGCCCAAGATCGTATTCCTATGTGGGAGAATCTTCTTAATGATAAGAGGGTGAATCTACCGTGGATGGTTATTGGTGATTTTAATTTAATCATGGATGAGAATGAAAAGAAGGGTGGAAGGCCATTTAACATGAGTCATGGAATTGAATTCTTGGATTTTTTGAGTAACTCTAATCTAGTTGATGTAGGTTTCACGGGATCTCCATATACTTGGTGTAATAATAGAATGGGGGCTGCTCGGATTTGGAAAAGACTTGATAGGCTCCTGGTTGATGATATGTTCTTGGAATCTGGTTTGAAAGTATCTGTTCAGCATTTGGCTCGCACGCCATCGGATCATGCCCCATTATTGATTAGTACCAGTGTCAGATGTGATACCAAATCTAGATCTTTTAGATTTATGAATTTTTGGACTAATCATCAGGCTTTTTTACAGGTTGTCGAAGAGGCTTGGAAGACCCCCTCCTCCGGATCTCCTTTTCGGAGTTTAGCTATTAAATTGAAACATACAAAGGAGGCTTTGAAGAGATGGAACAAGGAAGCCTTTGGAGATATTTTTCAGAATGTGAAAATGGCAGAAAAAAATGTGGAGATGGCAGAAGCTAATTTATTGGTGGATAACTCAGATGAAAATCTTAATTCTCTATGGAGGGCTCAGAATCTGTTGAATAATCAATTGGCCGTTGAGGAGCAGTTCTGGAAACAAAAGGCTCATGTTAAATGGATGCAAGAGGGTGATAGGAACACTCGGTTTTTTCACTCGATGGTGAAACAAAGAAGGGCACAATCTACCATTCATAGAATACGGAGTGCTAATGGCCAATGGCTAGAGACGGATGATCAAATTGGTCAAGAGGCTTCTTCGTTCTTTGCATCTCTTTTTTCTGATGAAGGGGTTGATAATAATGCTCCCCTTCATATGATTCCAAAGATCTTGACCTTGGAGGACAATCAGAAATTGGAGGCTATTCCAACTGAAGAAGAGGTGCTTAAAAAAATTAAAAATATGGATGGGGAGAGTGCCCCAGGACCCGATGGCTTTACTGGATTATTTTTTACCAAATCCTGGAGTATCATTGGCAAGGATGTGCACCAAGCAATTGCGAGTTTCTTTGTAGGGGCTGAACTTCCGAGATGTATTACTTCAACCTTGTTGGTGTTGATTCCGAAGACGAAGGCACCTCAACAATTTTCTGAATTCAGACCGATTAGCCTTTGCAACTTTATCAATAAGGTCGTATCTGGTATTCTTTTGGATCGCCTGGCAATTATTTTACCTCGAATCATCTCTCCTCAGCAAAGTGGCTTTGTACAAGGAAGGGTAATTTCTGATAATTTCTTATTAGCTCAAGAATTGATTGGGGGTATTGGTAAGAAGAATTTTGGTGGTAATGTTGCTTTAAAACTAGATATGGCAAAGGCTTATGATAGAGTGTCATGGCTTTTCTTGATTAGGGTTTTGAGGGCCTTTGGGTTTGGAGAAATGTGGATAGACATGATATGGCGAATAGTTTCCAATGTCTGGTTTTCAGTTCTTATAAATGGTGCGCCATTGGGTTTCTTTAAATCATCTCGGGGCCTTCGTCAAGGAGATCCTTTATCACCAGCTTTGTTTATCATTTCAGCTGAGGTTTTGTCTCGCTCTCTTAATAGTTTATGTCAACAGAAGGCTTTTGTGGGTTTTAAAGTTCCTAAGGGTTGTCCCCACATCACACATCTGGCTTATGCTGATGATGTTATTATCTTCTCTGGGGCGAGCAAGCAATCTTTGAGATTGGTAATGAGGTGTTTGGAAAGTTATGAACATATATCTGGCCAAAAAATTAATATTCAAAAAAGCTGTTTTCTGGTGGATCATCGCATGAAGCAGGAAAATAGAAGGAAAATAGCTCAATCAACTGGTTTCTCTTTTAAGCCTTTTCCGGTGAAATACTTGGGATGCCCCTTGTATATTGGTAAAAGAAAGTCAGTTTATTTTTGGGATGTTGTTCAATCTATTTTATCTAGAATTTTGGCCTGGAGAAATAAGATGTTGACTGTGGGGGGTAAAATTATTTTAATTAAACACGTTCTTTCCTCTATTCCTATTCATATTCTTGTTTCCACTAATCCTCCTAAAAAGATTTTGCAGTTGATTGATCAAGCTTTTGCCAGATTTCTTTGGTCATCCACGGATGAGAATAGAAAAAGACATTGGATAAGATGGAGGGCATTGTGTTACCCTACTGATGAAGGTGGCCTTGGTTTTCGGTCTATGTTGGATGTGCATGAAGCTTTTGCTATAAAGCTCTGGTGGAATTTTCGTACTAAGGAGTCACTATGGGCCGACTTCTTACGGCGCAAGTATTGTTCTTCTATACATCCCAATTGTGTCCAGCAAGCCAGGGGCTCTTCTTTGATGTGGTGTAGAATGCTGAAAGCTAGGGATATTGCAGAGTTCAATATGCAGTGGATTTTATTTTCTGGTCGTTGTAGTTTTTGGAACGACAATTGGACTGGTTTGGGACCGTTGGCTTGGAGATTTCAAATACAATCTTCTCAAACCGTGGCTGATTTTGTGTGCCATAATAAATGGAATTTTACTGAGTTAAGGAAATGGGTGGACTCGGAGTGTATTTCAGCTGTTGCACAATTCCAGTGCCCGAATGCTATGGATCCAGATAAAATTGTTTGGACTCCAAATTCTAATGGTCTATTTTCCTTTTCTTCAGCTTTTCAGTTGGTTAGAGCTATCTGTTGTAAGTCTTGGATTTTTGAGAAATTATGGCTTCCACAAGTTCCTCTCAAGCTATCATTTTTTATGCTTCGAGCTTTGAAGAGCAAACTCCCTACAGATGAGATGCTGGGTAGACTGGGTATTCATGGGCCTTCTAGATGTGTTTGCTGTATTTTATCACATGAGGAAACCATTGATCACTTATTTGCATTGAGTGACTTGGCAACCGGAGTATGGAGGTGGTTTGGTTCGCACTTCAATTTAATACTTGTCAGGAACTCAATCAGGGAATTCTTGGTTTCTTGGTGGTTTAAGTGCTCCAATAATCCAAAGGTAAATTTCCTATTACATGTGATCCCTATCTTTATATGCTGGCATATTTGGAAAACTAGAAATTCTATTGTCTTTGATAATGCTAGCCCTAATTTATCACGAGTTATTCGTGCGATTTGTAGTGATGTTATGGCTGCATTTGTCATTAAATTTAAGGACAAGAATTTAAATAATTGGTTCGAGTTGATGCAAAGTGTCTCTGTAGTTCACAAAAAAGAAGTTGTCCAACTTGTCAGATGGGTTAAGCCGACTTTAGGAAGGTTGCTCTTAAATTCAGATGGTTGTTCAAGAGGTAATCCAGGTGAAAGTGGTGGGGGGGGGGGAATTGTAAGAAATTCTCATGGTGATCTTATATTTGCATATCATTGTTATTTTGGGAAAGCAACAGGTTTCTCTGCAGAAGTCCAGGCCTTACTGTTTGGGATCCGATTGTGCAAAGAACGGGGGTTGGATGACATTAATATCCAGCTAGATTCAAAAGCATTAGTTGACTCCTTATTGCATGGTGGTAAGGGGCCTTGGTGGGTTTTTCGACAACTGGATGAGTTAAAAGCTTATCAATGGTCTTCTATTTCACATTGTTTTCGAGAGGCGAACAAAGTTGCTGATGGTCTTGCTAATGTTGGCTGTTCTAGGCGATGTGATAAAATTTTTCTTAATCTTTCTGACTTGCCGAAAGAGGTTGTAGGTGTTTTTAAATTGGATAGGCAAGATGTTCCTTCTTTACGAATTAAGACTTCTTATGTTTAATTCATGTAAGGGAGTAGTACTCCTCGTTTATTTTTATAATTTTCCATCTAGTTATATGGAGACCAGGTTTATGCCCTTCTCCTTATTTTGTAAATTTTTAATTTATTAATAAAATATTGGAGTGGCGACCACCCCCGTGTACGGGGTTAGCCGAAAAAAATATATATATATTTTAATAAATTTATGTTTTGAAATTTTGACGTTGGTTTTATGAAATAAAAGACAAGGACAATCCCAAAATTATCGAAAATCAGAAGTATACACCGATTGAGCAGTTATTTGGAATATTGGGACTAAGCCGCGAGCCAGAATCTATTGAAGGCGGAAGAACTTGCCAAACATGAAAGCAAGAAGTCGTATCAAAGATTCAAAAGGGCAATACTCATGTTTATATGTACCAGTTGAATGAAGGGATCGTCAGGTGGTGGCATCATTTTTGACAATTATATCTGCTCTCTCTGTTTTGTAGATGAAGTTACATCACCGTTATTGAAGGTCTTTGTCGAAAATATAAAACAAAAAAAAATCTGATGCTTTAAGTTGAAAGCAAAATGTTGTAGAAGATTGATTTAAACTGGGGCAAATTTTTTTGAGAAAATTTTGATTTTTCAAAGTTGATTCTGATGCTTCGAGTTTAAGGCAAAATCAATCTACATTGGGACAAGTTCAAAAGAAGACAACAAATTGATTTCATTTTGATTTATATTGGGACAAATTTTTCTATAAAAAAAAAAGAAAGAGAAAAGAAAGATTGATTGCAAGTGAATTTTCATGTTACACAAGTCTCAAGTTTGAAAACATGATTTCGAATTCATTTGATTCCATACACTGGGGCAAAAAATTTTTGACAACTTTGTTGATTTGGACGTTACATTTGACAATTGTTTTAAGTTTTATTATTGCATTCATCAACCTTGGCAGCCCAAGGTCATGCATCCGTCCAGCAGCCTGGTCGGCACTTGTTATTTATGTTTCCAAGTCTGGCAGCCCAAACTTTCCATTGCATTTTAGCACTCCTGGCAGTTCAGGATCATTTTATTTACTTTTTCAAGTTGGCAATCCAACTTTGCATTCATCAACCTTGGCAGCCCAAGGTCATGCATCCGTCCAGCAGCCTAGTCGGCACCTGTTATTTATGTTTCCAAGTCTGGCAGCCCAGACTTTCCATTGCATTTTATCACTCCTGGCAGCTCAGGATCATTTTATTTACTTTTTCAAGTTGGCAACCCAACTTTGCATTCATCAACCTTGGCAGCCCAAGGTCATGCATCCATCCAGTAGCCTGGTCGGCACCTGTTATTTATGTTTCCAAGTCTGGCAGCCCAGACATTCCATTGCATTTTTATCACTCCTGGCAGCCCAGGATCATTTTATTTACTTTTTCAAGTTGGCAACCCAACTTTGCATTCATCAACCTTGGCAACCCAAGGTCATGCATCCGTCCAGCAGCCTGGTCTGTGACAGCCCCACCTTACCCTAGAGGCGCACCAAAGGGCTTAGCGGACTGCCTGCCTAGCTCTCGCCAGGACTCAAGTCGAGCACTCACTCAGAACATGCACGCGTGCTTAACTCCAAATAAAATGAAATAAAATAGAATAAAATAAAATATATTCACATTACTTAATTTAAAGGTACAAGTAACATCAAGAAGTTTACACGTCACAATATACATGATTTTCACCAAGATAGCCCAAAATAGTTTGGCTATCAAAATACACGAAATAAAACATGTACACGTCCAAAATCAGCTTTTCCCACTTTAGTATTTTTGGAAACCTGGTTAAAGAAAACAAATGAACGGGATGAGCTATAATAGCCCAGTGAGTGTCCAAGTCATGCAGTCATACCCAGAATCTATTATTTTATTGAACAAAATAATTGACAAGATTAAATAAGTAGGGCATGAACACTTTAATTAACAAGTAGTCAATGGCGGAATACAGGGCTCAACTACGGAAGCAAGCTTAACCGCAGAAAGAGCAAGTACTGATCATGTAACCATGATGTTAGAACTGAGATAATAGCTCGGGTCTTTATCAAAGGTCATGCCAGTATTATCAAGCAAGAACCCTAACCACCATTCACCTTATAACCTCCGTACAGGCTACCACATCCAGGGAGAAATCTCAACCCTGGAGGGCCAACACGCAAGAAAGTTCAATCCGGAGTTGGCCTCTTTGAGGATTCACAACTCATAAGGGAAAGAACATCACGCCCTAAAACACCCAGCACCTTATATCCTCCCAAGCCTGTCCGAGTTGACTATCCGTGAAGTAACGGTGAAGTTAGTCACGGAAGTCTCATGCACAAGTAACACATTGGATAATGAAAGCGTGTAACACATTGCGGAATAGAAGTGATAAAGTACACCTCTTTCCTCAAGTAACACATGTCATAAAATAACAATTTCAAGTATAACATAATATTTCATAATTTAACATTCTCAAGTAGGACAAGCATTTCATGCATCATGCACACATAGAGACACTCACCTGAAATGCCTATGAAAATATTTCGTAAAATGGTCGTGATGCGTTTTCGGACCCTGAAATTTAAAAGAAATAATATAATGAAAACCCAAGTAAAACCCTAGTAAATTTAGTAAGAAAAATTCAAGAAAAACACCCCACTTATTTCTAGGGTTTTGGTTTTAGGGTTTCTAGGGTTTTAGGGTTTACTTATTCTAAGAAAATTTAATCTATCACTAGATCATTTCTAAAATTTCTACACTTCAATTTCCTTCAATTGAACATATTCTAAGCTTAAAATCTCACTTGTCAATTTTTCTTCTTTTAATTCTACCAAAATTTCGAGCAGCATTTCCCCTTAAAATCGGACTAACCCAAATTTTTTTCCTGCAAGAAAAATCAACAATCCAACCCAATTCAACAAGTTCTACAACTTTTATGTTCAACTCAAGTTCAAATTCAATCAAAATTCCACTAAATTCCAAGAATTCTACTCCAAGAATCTTCAACCAAACAACATATAACACATGAAATTTCAAGGTTTAAAGGCCATATACTAGTCTATCTAACCACAAGAACACTTTATCTAGCAAGTAAATCTCCAAGTCTAACTAAGTTCTCCAAGTAGTACCAACAAGAATCTTGGTTTAAGCTTGCATAAAAACTAATTAAAACTTGAAATTAATAGGAAAAGTTCATAGTAAATACCTTAGATATGCTTAGAACTTTGCTTAGAAAGGAAAGAAGCTCACTTCCTATGGTGGATTTGCCCAAACTTTAGAGAGAAAACTTCAAGAAGTTGAGAGCAAAATGAGAGAAGAAGAGAAAGGGAGATGGCCGGCCAAGAGGGAGAAGAAAGAGAAAGAAATAGGCTAGGAAAAATGGAAAAGAAATAAAGAAAAGGTGGGAAAAAGATTAACCAATTAAAACCTAACAAGAATAAAGTAAAAAGGTAGTCTTTTAATGCAAGAGTAGCTAACTTGGATTAATTTGATTGGTGGAGCTCATTAACCTCTTATCACTTAATACTAGCAATAATAAGACACAAATTATTAAAGCAAAAAGAGAGTAAAATAGGGAGAGAGAAATCCGGCCATAAGGAGGAAAAAAAAAGAAAAAGAATTTCGGCCAAAAAGAAAAGAGAAGAGAGAAGAATTTTCGGCCAAGAGAAAAAGAAAAGAAAGAGAAAAATTTCAGCCAAGGGAAAAGAAAATAAAGCAAGAAAATAAGTGAAATTTTTGAGTAAAATTGAGCTAAAATTCAAGTAGTCAAAAGACTAGAAAATAGTAAAATGAGCTAATCAAAATTTAAACACTAATATAAATTAAATGGTCAAGTAAAATTATTCTAACTTTAGTACTTAGGTGTTCTTGTTTAATAATGAAATTCTTAGTTAATTAACCTAATTAACTCAAGAAATCTTCCAACTAATAAATCAAGGATTAACACTTAACCCTAAATAAGAAAAATGTCTCTTGTAAGTGCATTTCTAGGGTGTTACATGGTCGGCATCTGTTTATTTATATTTCCAAGTCTGGCAGCCCAGACCTTGCATCTGATGACTCCTGGCAGCCCAAAATCATTTATTTCCGTTTCTAGTTGGCAGCCCAACTTTGCATTCATCAACCTTGGCAACCCAAGGTCATGCATCCGTCCAGCAGCCTGGTCGACATCTGTTTATTTATGTTTCCAAGTCTGGCAGCCCAGACCTTGCATCTGATGACTCCTGGCAGCTCAGGATCATTTATTTCCGTTTCAAGTTGGCAGCCCAACTTTGCATTCATCAACTTTGGCAGCCCAAGGTCATGCATCCGTCCAGCAGCCTGATCGGCATCTGTTTATTTATGTTTCCAAGTCTGGCAGCCCAGACCTTGCATCTGATGACTCCTGGCAGCCCAGGATCATTTATTTCTGTTTCAAGTTGGCAACCCAACTTTGCATTCATCAACCTTGGCAGCCCAAGGTCATGCATCCGTCTAGCAGCCTGGTCGACATCTGTCTATTTACTTTTTCATGTCTGGCAACCCAGACATTGCATTGCATTTTATGACTCCTGGCAGCCCAAGATCATTTATTTCCATTTCAAGTTGGCAGCCCAACTTTGCATTCATCAACCTTGGCAGCCCAAGGTCATGCATCCGTCCAATAGCCTGGTCGGCATCTGTCTATTTACTTTTTCAAGTCTGGCAGCCCAAACTTTGCATTCATCAACCTTGGCTGCCCGAGGTCATGCATCCGTCCAGCAGCCTGGTCGGCATTTGTTTATTTACATTTTCAAGTCGGGTAATCCAAACATTGCATCTAACTTGTCAATATTTGTTTTGTCCAGTAGTTAGGACTCATTTTGTCTATTAATTTAAGCCCTTTATTGGGTCTTGCAGTTTTATTGCTTTATGTTATCTTTGTTCAGCAGTTCGAATGTTACGTCTTCTTCTCCATTTTCGATAAAAAAAAATTGAATGCTTGTGTTACTAAGTGCAGTTATGTTATCATTCGTGTCAACAGTTTACCTGCATTCGAACTACGTTTTGACCTGATTCTCTTATGTGGGATACGTAGGCAACTCTTAGAGAGTCCGGTCATATTCTCACTCTTCTATTTGTTTACATTCTTACATTTTGTATGTTTAGATATTTGTCTTTGCTTTTGTGTTCAGATGAGTCAAAATTCGGTGTTGTCTACGTCTTTGTCTGAAATCTTTGTGAGATTCCCGACAAAGAGGGGCAAGCTGTAGACACCAAATTTCGACACAGCTTTTGTAAAAATATGTGTGTCACTTTATTTTAGGAGACATTTTTCACTTTTCGGGGCCAATTATAATTTTTGTGTATATTACGTCTAATTTGTCACATCAGGGGCAAAATTGTAATTTCACCATGTAAATATTATTTTATTTTATTTTCTTTCCTAAACATACAATTTTACTATTTTTATCATTATTTATAATTTTAATAATTTTTAGGAGTCATTTATTATTTATTTAAAATTTTAGTATTAATAGCACGTTTCCCAATGCATTCTTTTTTATGAGAATTTTTCAAGTGAAAATTTTTTTATGCATATCTCATATATTCATGAATTTTCCGTATAAATTCCATAATTTTTAATATTTATTTTAATACTTTATTATTATTATTTGTTATTATTATTTTTCTATTAATCGCACATTTTAATGTTATGTTAATTTTTGAATTTTTTGCGGTAAATTTTATTTATTCGTTTTTATAACTATAAATTTCGGTATTTTTCTTAGTGATTTTAGAGATCCCAATATCTTTTATTTTATTCTATTTCATTTTTTGTTTTCTTTATTTTCCTCAAAAAAAAAAAAACAGTAGAGCAGGCTGCAAAACTGTAGCAGTATGGCTGCTACCAGAACAGCCTCATGGCCATACTTCCAGCCATCCCCTATCACCAACTCCACCTTCTCCTCAGCAGATTTTGAGGGATTTGAAGGGATTTTGTTCATTTTTCTTCCTCACTTCTTCATCATCATTCTACCTGTAGTCTCCCTCACTTTTTTTGGCCTCCACCATACTCACTTTTGCACTCACTCTCGGCCCTCTTTGTTCTCTGCCCCCTCTCACAACACGCACATCACACACCAGACACTCCCCACTTCCACTTGCACAAGCACGTACCAGATTCTCACATCTCACAAACCTGCACAAATTCACTCTCACAGAACTCACAAACACAGACATGTAAAACACTTACACCACCTCCCTGTCGGCCTTCTCTGTTTTTCCCTCCCCCTTACACACACTACACACCTGCACCTTCACGCCAATAAACACACCACACAGACACACACACATCACAAAGAAACACACACGCACACCCTTGTAAACACACACATCAGTCCACATTCATACTTTCCTTGCAAAATCTCACACCGTCCCTGCACCTTCATCATACACCACACAGACCTGCACATTTCACACACAAGCATGCTTTCATTCACCTACAATCACACAATCACACCTGCACAAACACAAATTCAAACACACACCTGCACTCAATTCAGCAGCACAAACGCACAAAGACACATGCACAACCAGTTACACACATAGAACACACACATTACACTACACACCTGCATAACGCATAATCGAACCTGCACAAAATCAGCCAAAAAAAAAAAGAAAAGAAAAACAACAAACAACAACAACAACAGCAACGACAGTCCCCTCTACCAATTTCCTCCAGCGGCGCCACCCCATCACCACCTCTACCAGTGACACCACCGAAGGCCGACCACCCACACCACCACCTCCTCTATCATCAGGTAAATACTTTGGCCTTTTTATTTCAATTATTGAATCATAGATTATTGAAAGGTTTGTGGGTAATTTTGAGCTTTAATTTTTGGGGGGAGTTTTTGAGGGCTTGATTTATGGGTTTTTTGTTTGGGTTTTCATTCGGTCAAAACCGAGAGAGAGAGAGAGAGAGAGAGAGAGAGAGTAGATGAGAGAGGTTGAGAGAGGTCCGGCGAGAGGGAAAAACCTGGAAGATAGAAAAGAAAAAAGGGGAAGGGAGAACAGATCGGGGAAGGAGAACCAGGGAGGAAGTAAGAAAGAAAGAAAAAGAAGAAATCTGGAAGAAGAAGAAGGAAAAAAGAAAGAGAGAAAAAGAAAGAAAAAGAAAGAAAGAAATAAAAAAAAAGAGAAAAGAAAAACCGGGTAAAAAGAAAAAAAAAAGAAACTAGAACTGAAAAAAAAAATTGTTTTAGTGAAACATCGTCGTTTTAACGTAGTTTCACTCAAAACTACGTCGTTTCGATTAGTTTAGTTTTTTATTTATTTTAATTAATAATAGATATTTATTTTATAGTCCTTATACATTTATTAATGTCACTGTGGCCCCGGAAATTTCTGATTTGTGCATTTAAGTTTCTATTTTTTATAGATTGACCCCTATAATTTTATTTTCTTTTCAATTAGGTCCCAATTAATTGCATTTAGGTCCCCCAACTTTTAGATAATTATAATTTTGGCCCCTATGTTTTCAATTTTCATTTTGACCCCTATATTTTTATAAAATTGTATTGTGACCCCTATACTTTTCTGAAATTGCATTTTACCCATAAATATCTCTGAAAATTTTGTTTGGCCCCCTTTTATTTGTTGGATATTGCAAATTGGTGTTTAATGTGGCTATAATTTACAAATTGAACCTTGAATGTTGCTTAAAATTGCAATTTGGTTTTAAAAATTGTTGGAAATTGTATTTTGCATATTTGAACTTGCTGGAATTTTATTTTGTACCCCAACATTGCTGGAAATTCTATTTTTTGCCCTAGAATGCTTGCTGGAATTTCATTTTATCCCTCCCAACCTTGCTGGAATTTTATTTGAGTCACTATACTTGCTGGAATTTTATTTTTTGGCCCCCTATTGTTGCTGGAATTTATATTTTGGTCCTTTATGTTGCTGGAATTTGTTTTTAAGACCTCCATTAACTGTTAGAAATTGTATTTTAGTCTTTTATTTGTTGCTGGAATTTGTATTTTAATACTTATAGTTGCTGGAATTTTTATTTTAGCTCTTTTATATAGCTGAAAATTGCAATTTGACCCTATACATTGCTGTAAATTATGTATCATTTAATGACCTTGCTGAAATTATATTCTTGGCCTTAAGTATTGCTGGAAATTTTTATTTTTGGGCATTATACTTGCTGAAAATTATATTTTAGCCTTTAAATTTGTTGTAAACTATGTCATTACCTTAATTAGGGGTTAAAATTATAATTTTACCCTTTTGCTTGTTGTAAATTACATTTTTTACTTTAAAATATTGCTTAAATTTCCATTTTTAATCCAAATCTTATAATATTTTATTTTTTGCCAAAAAAAAAAAATTAGTTAAGTCCTCAAAGCTTTAAATTATTTCTTTTCACATTTTCTTTATTTATTTTATCAAATTTATAATTAATGTTCTAAAATTGGATCTTGTTAGTCTAATTAATGTTCAAATTAGTTTCTTTATTTCCCTTTAGTTATTTTGATAATTCTCATTTGGGTGTTAAAAGTTTAAGTATGTATTATTGTGTTTTATCTCCTACTATTTTTTTATTTATTTATTCATTTTCCTTGTTTTACTTTATTTATTTATGCACTTATTTATTTTTACTTAAACAACTTTCATTTTTTTAATACTTAATTATTATTATTTTAATTTTGTCTATTATTGCTATAATTGTTTGAATTATCATAGCATGTTCATAGTGATTGGTATGAAATTATTTAATTAGTAGTTTATTTATTAAATAGTGATATTTTTGACATGTTTGTTTCATGTTAGTAGTGTTTTGTACCGAGTTTACGAATGGGAGGTACCTCGACTACCCTTTTTAATTTCTTTTTGTGTGCTCCTATGTGCTCCAATGTGTTTTTCTATGTGTTTTCATGTATCTTTGTACTTATAGTTTTTTATCCATGTGTGAGTGTTTATTTATTTATGCCATGTTGTTTATTTGAATTTAATTTTTATTATTCAAAGAAATGTAATAGATAGGTAATATTCTATTTAGCAAAAATTTTGTATTTAGATAGTTAATGTAATAGATAGTTTATGTGTTATCTATTTAATAAAAATCTTATGTATTTTAGATAGAAAATGTAATAGATAGGCTAGATAGGTTACCTTTTATTTTATTTTTTAGATTGTAGTTAGGCTTTTCTGGTGTAATAGTTAGGGTTTTGTGTGCTTTGTGTGCTATGTGTGTTTATGTGTTTTATTCGCTTTCTTTAAGACTTTGCATTTAGAATATCATGCTTATGTGTTATGTGCTCCTATGTACTATTACGTGCTTTTATGTGATTATTGCTTCAATCTATGCTTTATTTATTTACTTGTTTTACTATTATATATGTAGCAGCCCCACCTTACCCAGAGGCGCACCAAAGGGCTTAGCGGACTGCCTGCCTAGCTCTCGCCAGGTCTCGATTCACGCACTCACGCAAACGACCGAGCGTACTTAACTTAAAATAAAATAAACTAAAATAAAATGGAACAAAATGAAATACACTCTTATTATTTAACTGAAAGGTACAAGTCATACCGCAAGTTTACAAGTCATAATATACATGATTTTCACAAAAATAGCCTAACACAGTTCGGCTATTACAATAGTTACAACATCCATAATACTCGAAAACCAGTGGGTCCAGCTTTAATTTTTCAAGTAACCTGAGTAAAGGAAAACAAATAAAATGGAATGAGCTATAATAGCCCAGTGAGTGCTCAAGTCATGCGATCATACCAGCTGAAATGTAATTTTTGTTCGATAAAATATTTAATGAGTAAATAAACAATTTGTGAACAAATTAATTAACAAATAGTCAATGGCGGATACGGGCTCACTGCAGAAGCAAGCTTAGGTCCAGCATACTCGTAAAATTCAATCAGGAGTTACCCTCTTTGAGGAATGAAACTCTTATCGGAAAGAATATCAAGCACCTATATTCTCCAGCACCTTATATCACCCCAAACGCTCCCGGATGACTAACCGAGGAGTAACGGTGAAGTTAGCCCCGGAAGTCCAAGATCAAGAATAAATTCAATCATGAGTTAGCCTTTTTCAGGACTTTACTCAGATAAACAATTAACAAGCACCAATACGCCCAACACCTTATATCTCTCCCATACGCTCCCAATTTGATTAACCGTGGAAAATAGTAAAATTAACCATGGAAGTCACAAGCACAATTAACACATTAAATAGTGAAAGCATGTAACACATTACGGAATAGATGCGATAAAGTACACATCTTTCCTCAAATAACACATTTTTATTATATACTCATGTCAAGTGTACAATCATACCATTTCATGCATGGAAATAATAATACCTAGTATGACATGGCGTTTCATGCATCATGCACACAGAAGAACACTCACCTGGTGCCTAAGAAAATATCTCGTAGAAAGGTCGGGTCTCACTTTCGGATCCTGAAATTCACGAGAAAGAATCGTGTAAAAACCCTGACTAAAATCTAAGAAATTTCATAAGGAAATTCAAGAAATACCCCAAGTCTTTCTAGGGTTAAGTTTCTAGGGTTTTGGAGCTTAGGGTTTTACCCTAGGGTTTAGGGTTTTCGAAATTAGGGTTTTCTAACTTTCTAGGGTTTTGCTCGGAGAGGTTTAATTCACTAATAGCTAATCTACAAAAATTTCTGCACGCTTAAATCACTAAATTACAGCTTATAGAGTCTTAAATCATAGCCTAATCACTTTTATTTCTTAGGTTTTACCGAAATTTCGGCAGCATTTTCCCTATAACCGGACTAACCCAAAAATTTAAAACCTGCAAGAAAATCAACCATCCAATCCAATTCAACAAGTTTTACAACTTCTATGTTCAATTTAAACTCACATTCAATCAAGATTCCACTCAAATTCAAAATCCCTACTCTAAGAATCATCCCCCAAATCTGCACAGGGTTGGTTTTCAGCCAACTTCGTGCCATTTCTGGGGTCAATCCATTAAGAACTAAGGAATTCTGATTACATGGTTTTAAAGTACGTTTATAGGGCTACAACTTTCATGAAGATCATCAATCCAAATTCCAACTAGAACAGGTTCGAAATCAAGCCCTCAAGTTGGCTCATCATCAAAACTGTTTCACGCAGAACTGAATTTTCAGCCAACTTTACAAAATTTCTGCGATTAATACACAACGAACCACAGTGCAAGCCTTATACCGTTGGAAAGCCCTATCAATCTAGTTTCTAAAACAACAAGAATCACTCGAATCCAAGTTATCTATACCAAGTTATGAACGTTTTACTAAAACTGGTCCAGTATGACTATTAATGTAAAGCTTGAACAAAACCCTAATTAAAGCTTAAATAAAACTTAAATAAACTTGAAATTAATAACAAAAGTTCATGGTACATACCTTAAACAAGCTTAGAACCTTGCTTAGGAAGAAGAAAACCTCACTTTCTATGGTGGGATTTGCCAAAAATTGGAAAGAAAGCTCCAAGAAAAATGAAGAACAAGAGAGGGTAGAGAGAGGTCTAGAGAGTTCGGCCAAGAGGGAGAAGAAATGGAAGATAATTAGACCAAGAAAGGATAAAAGAAATAAAAGAAATAATGGAAGAAAGTGCAACCAATCAAAGTTAAACAAGAGTCAAGCTAGGGTTTAGATATTTTGAGATAATAGTCACTAGTTGGTCAAATTTGATTAGTGCAAATTTTATTCACTTATCACTTAGTATTTAGCAAGTTTCATGACATAAATTTTTAAAACAAAAGAGAGGAAATGGAGGTAGGGAGGGGCCGGCCATAAGGGCAAGAAAAAGAGAGGAAATTAGGTCAAGAAAATGGAAAAGAAATAAAGAAAATTAGTGGAGAAAAGAAGGACCAATTATAGCATGACATAAATCATGTGAGTTTGTATGCTTTTAATGAAATGTTGGCTAACTTGGTTAAATTTGATTTGTGGAAATATTAGTCACTTATCTCCTAGTAATTAGTAAACTTCTTGGCACAAATTTTAAAACAAAAATGAAAGAAAAATAGGGAGAGAGGGCCGGATTTTGGGAGAGAGAAAAGCAAGAGAAATTAGTGAAAATTTAAGTCAAAATAGTGAACTAAAACTCACTTAGTCAAAAGCCTTGAAAATGATGAAGTTAGTTAGTCAAAATTAAACACTATTATAAACTAATGAACCAATAAAATTAACCCAAGTTTGGTACTTAGGTGTACCACTTAATCATGCAAAATCTCATTTAGTTAACCTAACTAACTTAAGACATCTTTCAACTAATAAATCAAAGATTAACACTAAACCTTAAATAAAAGAAATGCCCTATTAAATGCACTTTAATTTCCCTCTTCTTTTCTTTTCTCATTCATTTTTTTTTTCCTACTAATAAACATAACATAACATAACTCAAATAATCTTTTTTAGTGCGAATTTCCTGGGGCGTCACAATATATGTGTATCGTCGCCACACTAGTCCAACGCTAGTTGTGGTTAATTTTGGTTTCTTCGCTAGTCCAACGCTAGCGGAGAATTTTTAGAAAATAGGCTGGTCCAATGCTAGGCCTTTAGGTCATCTTAGTATTAGAATCATTTCTCGCGTGTGCATTCCATTTCACACACATTTTTTCTTTTTAGGCCTTTTCCATTTTGTATGATTTTTATATACTTTATCACTTATTATCTATTTTTAACATCTATTTAGTGCATAATATTTAGATTCCACTACACATAAAATTTTAGGTCATTTGTGTGATTTGACTAGAAATAGTCATCTACTCACGTGGGAAGCGATGGCGTACATGTCGTTCCCCCCTCCATGAGTAGGAACGGTTAGTTACGAGTCCATTCGTCCCCCGTACCCGTTATGTTGCATCCCTACTTTCTTTGTTCACTTACTATCTATACTACTATTTTCTTTTCTTTTGCATTCCATTTTTGCACCAAAACTCGTGACTCCGTCGAGGTCTACATTCGGGTTTCGCAATTAATGCGATAATTCCGACTAAACCTCAATGGAACATTTGGTCCCTTAACGATATCCATTTTAGGACTAGATTTGCATTCATATAGTTGCATCCAAATGCGATAAAATCTTAGGGTTACATTAGGAAAATTTAGACTAAACCTCGCAACTAGTTTCGGCTAGGTTGAAAGGGTGCCTTAGGCACGAGCCTTTGCCTTCCCTTTCTTCAACTGTGACTCCCGAACCTTTTTCTCTTGTTTTCAAAGACCTGGAGTCGTCTAAAAGGGTTTTTCTTGTTTTTCTTATATTTTTCCAAAAAAATCATTTCTTTAAATAAATCATGCTTAATTTTCTTACCTTTTATAAAATATTTTCGGGTGACTTGGTACACCCAAAACTCAATACCAAGTGGCGACTCCTTTTTCACTAAAAAACCCTTTTTAGAGTCTATTTTTGGGCCCAAAAACCGTCGCATTTTCAAAGTCCCATTTTAGGCATTTTTCTTTTGTTTTTTTAAGTAAAGCAATTTTCTAAAAAAATCATATCTTTTGTCAAACTATTTTTTTTTATAAAGTATTTTCTGAAAATCATTTTACAAAAATTTGCACTCCTTTTCCAATAAATAACACCCACATTTAATTCTTCCTTTTTTTTTTCCAACTCACTTTATTTTCGAACGAAAAAATGGGGTGCGACAATGTGCATTTTGTATATTCATAATTTTTTTTGTAAAAATTTCATGATTTTTAGAGAATGTTTGGTATTTATTTAATTTTTCTTCTTTTTGTTTATTAAAGGCATGTTTCCCAAGAATACATTAATGATAAAATTTTCGAGTGAAAATTTTAGTATTTGTGTTTTGTGTGATAATGTCTTTTTTTGTAAAAATTTCATAATTTTTAAAGGCTATTTAGTATTTTCGTATTTTTCGTAATTTTTGTCATATATAGTGCGTTTCCGAATGTGTCCTGACCGTTAGAACTTTTTGGTATAAAAGATTTTATATGCATCTTATGCCTTTAGATATTTTCTATAAAAGTTCCATGATTTTTTTGATATTGTTTGCTATTTATTTAAATTTTTCTTTAAAAAAAGAAAAAAAAGAGAGAAAAAAAAGAGGGAAGAATATTGCTGCAACTATTGCAACTGCTGCACGTAGTAGCAAAAACATGGCTGCATAGCCATTCCACCTACACACATCAATCCATCCCCAGTTGGATTGACATTACCAGATTTTTACGGATTGGCCTTGATTTTTTTCTCCACTCACCATCATCATCAAGACATTTTTTCACCCTCTTTTCTCTCTCCATTTTCCCTCGCAACAGATAGACACATTCACTATTGCATTATCTCCCTCCTCCCTCGGCTCATAGAAACAACCATGCACCAACACTTCACTCACAATTTTTCATCCTTTCTCTCGGCACATACTTGGAACACAATTCACTCATCATCACTAGAACGCAACATTTTCACTCCCTCCCATTTTCTTCTCCCTTTCGGCCTGCAAAAACACTTTCACATATACACACTTGCACTCTCTCACAGACAGACAATTCACCACAAAAAACAGTCCATTCACTGTGAACCTCACCAAGACTACACAATTGCAGAGGAAAAACTACCTCTTTACCTTTCACTCACTTACCTACTCATGCACAACCATTTTACAAATCACAAAGGTGTTGGTTTTGTACTAAAGTCAATTAATTCTAAGATTATAATTTATATTTATTGCGAAGTGATTAGGAACCTAAAGGGTCACACACAATAGAGCTAATTCTTGGGTTAAATTAATTGAAATAATTATGTGATAATTACAGGATTAATTTGTGACATAATTAATCCTGAGGACTTATTAATAAATAGAGGAATTAAATTAGTGAAAGAATTTCCTTTTTAAGGAAATTAAAACCTACTAAATATCTTATTTGGTAAGATATCCTAATAGGTAAGGGTTACCTATTACCAAATTCTTGTTGGACAAGATGTCTTAATTATTGCTTTATAATCAGTCCTAAACACCAAGATTTGATACGACATATACAATACGTAACGTTAGAAAATCATAGAGAGAAAATTAGTTTTTCTTTATACAATTTGCTTCACATTGGGGACATGTCAAGTGGATCTAGCATATTCACTTGGTGTTGATCAATCCTGATGAGGATCCCAAGAAGGTGTTCGTGTGGATACCTTAGAGGCCGAACACGTGTACGGTTGTGGTTGATATCGCATTTCTTTGATCAGATTAATTCATTTTATTACGTCATCAAAGGTACATTTTTGATTTTGTATAGATAATCAATGATCTTGGTTAGAAATCAATTTTAAATTCTGCTACATCAAATTGTTTTGGTATGCTGATTTCCTAACAGTAGTATCAGAGCAATGTGTTTTGGTTTATCTTTACATAACATACTGTCATGAATAATTATTGATGTGTATATATATATTTAATGAATTTGAGAAGTTATACATTTTGAAAATTTGTTTTCAAAACATATATACGAAATTTGATTAGAAATTTTGCGTGTTTTCGTTTGACGAAATCTTAATCAAAATTCAGTTTTCTTTCAAATTTTTAGACACTATCAACAAAATGTAAAAATTGTATTTTCTTAAAAATCTTCTTTGGACAAGTTTTTTTGGAAATTTTCGGTTTTAGGATTTTCTTTAAAATCTGTTGTTTGGAAATTTTATGGGGTAACTATTCACAAAAAAAAATTCAAAATTTCTTGAGAATTTAGTTTTCTAGAATTTTGGATTCTTTAAAAATAAAATAAAATAAAATAAAATTTGGGTGCTCTAACTGGAAAAAGGTTCGGCGATGCAAGCAAAAGAGGTGCCGGTAAGGCTCATGGCCTGCAGCCAGATCACGTCGGCTATGCAGCCAGAATGCGTCTGGCTACGGTCGGAGCAACGAATCAAGCCATGAACCTTCTTCTCTAGTAAAGTTACTTGCACCAGAATCTGTTTGGTTTTGGCTAGAGCTGAGTTGGCCACAAGTCGCTCGACCAGAATCGTTTTGGTCGTGGGTACAGGTCTTTGCCAGAGCTTTGTCTCACCAGAAGATTTGGCCGAATCAATGGATGGCCAGCTGACACTGGTGGCGGCGATGATTCCTCGCGCATTAGAGAGGCCATAGGGACTGGTCAAATGTTGGCCGGATCCAAAGACTATTGCGTGGGGAAAAGCGGACCAGCCAGATTTGACCGGACAAGGGCCAAAGAAGTCGTGGTTGAAATGTCACCAAAGAAGGAAGAAAGATCTGCAAAGGAGAAATGGTAGTGGCGCGCGATTGGGTGAGAAACCCTAAGGCCACAAATGACGTTATTTTGACGACGTCCAAAAAGGAAAAAAGAATTTCTAGTCAACTGGTGGGGTTTGACCACACCAGCACCGAAACAGCATCGTTAGATGTCTGGCTTAAAAAAAAAAGGTCAAAAGGCGCGTGTTTGACTGCGCCTGAAAATGGCAAGTTTCTCTTTTTGCAATTTGAACCCTAATTTCTTTCTTCATTTGTTTTGTTGGCCCAAATAATTTTATTTAATTATTTTTCACCCATAAACTGCTCAAATTATTCAATTAAATCAATTTTAATATGATTAGAATTAATATACATGTAGATTCATGACTAAAATTTTATATATTCTTTAATGTGATTATTTGAATAATATGTGTGATTTATATTTAATAAAATAATGAGATTTATTTTTCCTTGAATGACACATCATATATGAATTTTATATTTGACAAAATAATGTGATTTATTTTATTTCATATTGTATGCTTTATTTGATCAAATATTTATTTTCATATATGATTATGTGCACAATGAGACCATAATTATCCCTCCATAAAAGTAATCACTTCCATTATTATAATATAAATAATTCTTGTTCGGATAACTTGTTGAACTAACTCAAGGTTATTCTAACTGGAATATTTATTACTATGAGATATAATCTCTGAATAATGGTTTTGATTTAAATAAAAAAAATATTGTAACTATTATTATAATTAAAACAATTCTTGTTAGAATAACTTGTTGAGCTAACTCAAGGTTATTCTACCTAGAATATGTTTAAGATGAGATATGATCTCTAAATAATAGTTTTGATTTAATTAAAAATATTAAATCATGAATAGTTGCCTTCCATTATTATAGTTTAAACAGTTCTTGTTTGAATAACTTGTTGAGGTAACTCAAGATTGTTCTATCTTGAATATGTTTATACTATAGGATGTGATCTCTGAATAATGGGTTTGATTTAAGAAAGGCTTATGGCTTGTTGAGCTAACTCAGGGTTATGTGTCTTTGAGGCAAGGAGTTAGGAGACATTTGATATGTTTGTCAAAAGTTGATACCTAATTATCTAGGGGTTACAAAAGTTGTAATTGGTAATTTTTACCTACCTATTGAAATTACTTTTGATTTGTTGAGCTAACTCAAGATTAAAAATAATTAAAATGGGATCCTAGCCACTAAGAATTTTATGAAAATTCTTGAATTAATTATGAGGGATATTGATTTGGATAAAATAGTGGGAGCAAAACCAAAATTTTAATGTCCATATATTTTCTATTTTGGTTTTGTTTATTGCATAAATACAAAGTCATATTCTATTTTTATTTTTTAGTTGTAGATTGTATAATCACGTGAACATATAACCCATTTTATAGGACTCCATTTTAATTGAAGTTCTTGGACCAGTATTAAGCTTGAGAATAGTTCTTAAGTATGCGAATATTAGATTGTCCTTGATACCCTGATCGTGCTTGTCTTGAGTGACAATGAGAGCTAGGAAATAAAAGATGCATACGAGATGCAATAATACAATAATGATACTGCTGCGTGTATCATGGTGTTGTATATAACTCCTAAGTTATAAAAACATCATAAAATGATTAATGCTTAGTTCATGATTGTGCATCTCAAAAGGTTGTCTGATACACAATCTAGGACTAATAGATAAAAGATATCTAAAGAACAATTTGTTTAGGAATCAAGGGACAGTTTATTACTTGTTAAGGGGAAACCCAAGGCTAGTCTTGAGAAGATCCAAATAGCCATACAAAGTATAAATATGTGATCAAATAAACAAATCTATAGGCACGCGTTTCTAACAAAGAAAAAATCAGTATTAGAAAGGGTATTATATGGCTCGTCTTAAGAGTTAGAAGTTGATAAGGCTTGGTTAGACTTTGACTTCTAGAATGTTTATGATTGAGATAAAGTAATCTACTAGTCAGGATTCTTGGGTACTAGATACTAGATTTGGATCTCGTATTTACACAAATATGCAAGATCTTGAGAATAGTAGATTTTGGCAAAGGAAAAGTCAAACTATGCGTAGAGAATGGAGCAAGAGTTGCTACATTAACCGTAAGAACTTATACACTCTCTTTGCCAACTGGACTTATTCTAGAATTAAATGATTGTTAGTATATTTAAGTGCTTACAAAGAACATGATATCTATATTTGCATTAGATGTGGATAGATTTACCATTACTCAAAAGAATAAATGTTGTTCTTTTTGCGTAATTGTAGCACCTTAGAAAATGCACATACAAGAGACATTTTTTTTCTTATTTAGGGTTAAGTGTTAATCCTTGATTTATTAGTCGGGAGATTTCTTGAGTTAATTAGGTTAATTAACTAAGATTTTCATTATTAAGCAAGGACATTTAAGCACTACATTTAGAATAATTTTACTTGACCATTTAATTTATATTAGAGTTTAAATTTTGCTTAATTTATTCTACTATTTTCTAGCCTTTTGACTACTTGAATTTTAGATCAATTTTACTCAAAAATTTCACTTATTTTCTTGCTTTATTTTCTTTTCCCTTACCTGAAATTTTTTTCTCTTTCTTTTCTTTTTTTTCTTTTTGGCCGAAAATTCTTTTTCTTTTTCTTTCCCCTTAGGGCCGGTTTCTCTCTCTCCCTAATTTACTCTATTTTTGTTTTAATAATTTATGTCTTATTATTGTTTATATTAAGTGATAAGAGTTAATAATTTCAACCAATCAAATTAAACCAAGTTACCACACTTGCATTAAAATCTCACTTTTTGCTTTACTCTTGTGGGATTTCTATTGGTCAACCATTTTTCCACCTTTTCTTCATTTCTTTTCCAATTTTCCTAGACTATTTCTTTCTTCTTTCTTGCTCTCTTGGCCGGCCATCATCTTCTCCTTCTTCTCTCATTTTTGCTCTCAACTTCTTGGACTTTTCTCTCTTAAGTTTGGTTAAATCCACCATAGAAAGTGAGGTTTTCTTCTTCCTAAGCAAGGTTCTAAGCTTGTTTAAGGTATGTACTATGAACTTTTGCAATTACTTTCAAGTTTTATTTAGTTTTGTTCAAGTTTTATACTAAGAATTTGATAGTAGTACTTGAAGATTTAAGATTGAACTGAAAAATACTTGAACAGTCATGCTGGACCAGTTTTAGTAAAACTTTCATAACTTGATGTAGATAGCTTGGATTCGAATGATTCTTGTTGTTTTAGAAACTAGATTCATAGGGCTTTCAAACGGTATATAGCTTGCACTGTGGTTCATTGTGTATTAACCGCAGAAAGCTTGCAAAGTTGGCTGAAAATTCGAGTTCTGCGTAAACAGTTTTGATGAAGAGCCAACTTGGGGCTAATTTTGAACCTGTTCTAGTTGGAATTTTAAGTGATGATCTTCACGAAAGTTGTAGCCCTATAAACGTACTTTCAAACCATGTAATCAAAATTCCCTGGTTCTTGGTGGATTGACACCCACAAGGGCACGAAGTTGGCTGAAAACCAACCCTGTGCAGATTTGGGTGATGATTCTTGGAGTAGGAATTTTGAATTTGAGTGGAATTTTGATTGAATTTGAACATGAGTTGAATATAAAAGTTGTAGAACTTGTTGAATTGGGTTGGATTGTTGAATTTTCTTGCAGGGAAAAATTTTGGTTAGTTCGATTTTAAGGGGAAATGCTGCCGAAATTTTGGTAGAATTAAAAGAAGAAAAATTGATAAGTGAGATTTTAAGCCTAGAATAGGTTCAATTGAAGGAAATTGAAGTGTAGAAATTTTTAGAAATGATCTAGTGATAGATTAGACTTTCTTAGAATAAGTAAACCCTAAACCCTAGAAACCCTAAAACCAAAACCCTAGAAGTAAGTGGGGTATTTTCTTGACTTTTTCTTACTAAATTTACTAGGGTTTTAATTGAGTTTTTATGTTATTATTTCTTTTAAATTTCAGGGTCCGAAAACACATCACGACCATTTCACGAGATATTTTCTTAGGCTTTCAAGGTGAGTGTCTTTATGTGTGCATGATGCATGTAATGTGCTATTTCCATTTTGTAAATATTATGCCATGACTGCAATCGCTATGTGATTAAATGTGCTACTTGAGGAAAGATGTGTACTTTATCGCATCTATTCCGCAACGTGTTACCTGCTTTCATTACCCAATGTGTTACTTGTGCTTGAGACGTCCGTGACTAACTTCACCGTTATTTCACTGATGGTCAACCCGGCTGCACGTGGGAGGACATAAGGTGTTGGGTGTTTTAGGGTTTGATGTTCTTTCCCTTTTGAGTTGTGAATCCTCAAAGAGGCCAACTCCGGATTGAACCTGCTTGCTTGTTGGCCCTCCAGGGTTGAGAATATCTCCCTGGATGTGGTAGCCTGTACGGAGGTTATAAGGTGAACGGTGGTTAGGGTTCTTGCTTGCTTGCTTGATAATACTAGCATGACTCTTGATACAGACTTGAGCTATTATCTCAGTCCTAACATCGTGATTTCATGGTCAGTGCATGCTCTTCCTGCGGTTAAGCTTGCTTCCGTAGATGAGCCCCGTATCCGCCATTGACTATTTGTTAATTGAAATGTTCATAACTTGTCTACTTAAATTGTCAATTATTTTGTTCAATAAAATAATAGATTTGTGATATGATTGCATGACTCCGATACTCACTGGGCTATTATAGCTCATTCCATTTTATTTGTTTTCCTTTACTCAGGTCACCTGAAAAATTAAAGCTGGACCAACTGGTTTTTGATTATTATAAAAGTTTCAGTTATTGTAATAGCCGAACTGTGTTAGGCTATTTTTGTGAAAATCATGTATATTATGACACATATACTTTTGATGTGAATTGTACCTTATGTTAAATAAAATGAGTGTATTTTATTTATTCCATTTTATTTTAGTTTATTTTATTTTAAGTTAAGTACGCTCGGACGTTTGCGTGAGTGCGTGAATCGAGACCTGGCGAGAGCTAGGCAGGCAGTCCGCTAAGCCCTTTGGTGCGCCTCTGGGTAAGGTGGGGCTGTCACAGTAATGGTATTCTAAGTAGTACTAGTTTATTAAACAATAGCTTAAATATTCTATGTTTTGATAAGTCCATTCTCAACATAACGTCAAGAGGCAAAACTTGATATTTTGAAGCAATTTTATCTTTGTCGTTTTAGACTTGGTCATATAAATAAAAAATGTATATCTAAGTTACATAAAAATGTATACTTAGACTCATTCGATTATGAATTCTATGAGATATGCGAATTTATTTACTTGTTTAAATGACCAAGACATCTTTTATTGAGAGGGTGAATGTGCTAGTGATCCTTTTGGGTTTATGCATATTGATGTTTGTAACCCAATATCGATCCATGCTAAAGGTAGTTTCTCATACTTCATCAATTTCATGGATGACCATTCTAGATATGGTTATGTGTATCTTATGAAACACAAATTCGAGAAATTTGAAAAGTTCAAGACTTTTAGACTTGAAGTAGAGAAACAAATTGATAAGAGTATTTGAGCATTGAGATCTGATCGAGGTGGAGAATACCTAAGTCACGAGTTTCAAAATGTCTAAAAGAGGAGAATTATGCCCTATTTGATATGGTATATTCTGTGATGTGCCATGTTACACTTCCAATCTAGTTTTAGAAATTTACCTTAAAAATTGTCTCCTGTACACTCAATCGAATTCCAACTAAAATTGATTGATACCACCTCATATAAGATATGGTATGATAGGAAATTAATTCTTAGTTACATGAGAATTTGGAGATGTTTTACTTATGTGAAGCATCTCATCAGACAAGTTTGAGACTGAGTCTTATAAATATTTGTTTGTGTGGTATTTTAAAGAAAATTTACAATGTTATTTCTACAATTGGCTTGAGCAAAATCATTTGTCTCAAGACATGCTATCTTTCTAGAAAAATTATTTATTCTTGAAAGAGGCAGTGGGAGTAAAGTAGAATTTAAAGAAATTCAAAAACTACAAACTAACAAAGATCGATAGTTGGAACTAGAGCTTCTATCAGATGTTGATGAGGCGTAGTCAGAAGCTCAAAATTACACAAGATCTTTGTAGATCTAGTAGAGTACATCATACTCCTAGAAAATATGGATTTCACATATGTGAGAGGAATGATGTGCTAGTCATAATTGATGACGGTTCTGTAGACACCAAATTTTGACACACCATTTATTTTCAAACATTGGGGGGGCATTGTTTACACTTTTGGGACAAATTTTTAATTTTTCCATAATTTGAGGGGCAAAATAGTAATTTTATCTGTAAATATTTTTCTATCAAGTTTTGGGGGTTTTAAATTCATATTTTTACTTTTATGTAAATTTGTTAATTTCTTATGATTTTTTTGGATTTAATTGGTAATTTTTATTTTTTGTACTAGTTGAGGGCAAAATCGTCATTTTACAATTTAAATTCATTTTTCACCAATTTTGAGTCAAAAATGCATTTTTCAGTGTTTTAAACTTATTTTAGTTTTTGGTAATTTTTTGAGGTCGGATAATTATTTTCCGTGAATTTTCATTGCCCGAGGGCAAAATCGTCATTTTACAAATTAAATTCATTTTTCACCAATTTTGAGTTAAAAATGCATTTTTCAGTGTTTTAAACTTATTTTAGTTTTTGGTAATTTTTTTGAGGTCAATAATTATTTTTTTGTGAATTTTCATTGCCCAAGGGCAAAATCGTCATTTTGCAAATTAAATTCATTTTTCACCAATTTTGGGTCAAAAATGCATTTTCCAGTGTTTTAAACTTACTTGTAATTTTTGATAATTTGTTCAGGTCAATAGCTATTTTTTCTGTAAATTTTGTCATCCAAGGGTAAAATTGTCATTTCACATCCCAAACTCTTTTTTCACCAATTTTTAGGTCCCAAATTCGTTTTTAGATTTTAAGTACTAAGTTTCTAACTTTTTTAGGGTGAATTTTTATTAATAAATTCGTTATTTACATTTTTTTTATTATTATTTTTGTAAGAGAAAATAAATTTTAAGGATAAAATTGTAATTTTTGTAGTCAAGGGCATTTTGGTCTTTTAGCCCTTTCTTGGAGGTTAAGATTTGTGCAGTATAAATACCCCAATTAAGAAGAAAAAAAAGGGGAGAAAAAATAAAAAACCCTAAAACACTACTTCTTTTGTGATCTTTAGATTAAAACACACACCATACACTACAAAACACACACTAGCCGTCACCTCTTTTCCTCAGTTACTGTTCATCGAAACAGTATCAGACTATCTTCAAGCTTAAACAAATCCTACTGTTCATCATTTTCCTTCATCATCGATCGTTGTGTTTAACAGGTAACATCTCAATTAAATTTTCTATATTTATTTAGGTCCATCTTTCTTTCACTTTTCATGTGAATTTTTTGTGTAAATTTGATTAATAAGTTGAGATATTAGTGAAGTTATGATGTTTTCTTGCTTTTCTATTTCGTTTCTGTATTTTATCTTTCAATGTTTGCTGTTCTTGTTTTTTTTTTTTTATTCTGGATTTTGTTGTTGAACTTTCCTTCTGTTTGCTCTTGTTCCTGGGATTATAATTTTCTGGGTTTAGTCTCCCAGTTTTTTTTTTGGTTTCTTCTGTCCTTCTTCAATTCTTCCTCCACCGCCACCTTCAAATCTGCAGAAAACCCAACTCCAGTCAGATGCCCCATGGTTTACTACCACAGTCACTGACCCAATTCTACCTCCCACGCCATTCTCTCCTCCCTCACCACCATCTGCCCAAATTCCTGTTTCATCCCCTGCAAGAACAGCAACGGAAATCCACCAAACCACCAGAATTTCCCTGTCTTTTGTCTCACACCACCAGAATCCCCTCCCCTGCCACCTGCAAAACCATCATCACCAATTACCTTCGTGAGCTAAAACCTGCACCAACAACCCCAATCGACAAATTCAGCTCCACCATTCCACCCAATCCAGTCACCTTTGCATTACACCACAGCTCCATCTCCGATTCTCCCCACCAACAAATTCATAATCACCATCAACAACCACAACTAATTCGCGCACTGCACACACACATACATATTCATATACGCAGAATCCATCAGCTTACAGACAGTCACAGCCGTTGCACACACATACAGATTCACACTCCCACCACTCACAACTCACACACACTGATACACGACACATACACAGTCGCACGCACACACTGGTTCACACTTGAGCACACACAGATACATACGCACTCACATACACATGATTCAAATCACCAGCCCACCACAACCAAATCTCCAAACACCACCTGCAGAAACAATTCCACAACCATTGAATCACCATTAACCTGCAAAAACAAGATAAACACAACCAATTTTCCTCAAAACTCTCCCCTGCCACCGCAACAACCCACTGTCCGCCCACATCACCACCAGGCCCACCCAATTCTCAATCACGTCACCACCCTTCCCTCCCCTTTGATTCGGAGAAGGAATAGAAGGGAAGAAAGTGAAAGCAGAAAACCAGAGAGGGAGAGAAATTAGAAAATCAGGGAGAGGGACAGAGAAGAAGAGAAATTGGAGAGACCCAGCGAGAAAGCTAGAGCAACAGAGAGGGAAATAGGGAGAAAAAGGAGAAAGGTTCGGAGAGTAGAGAGTGAAGTAGAGAGGATGAGTAAAAAGGAAGAGAGGAAATCGAACAGAGAAGAAAGAAAAAAGGGGCGAGACAAACAGAGAGAAGAATCCGGTAAAGAGAGAGAGGACAGAACGAAGATGAAATCAAAAGAAAGAGAGGCGATTGAGAGAATGAGAAACAGAGAGGGAGATTCGGTTAAGAAAAATCAGAAAGAGGGCATCAGGGGATAGGATCGAGAGATCGAGGGAGAGCGAGAGAGGGTGAGAGATTAATGGGAGCAAAAGAGAGAATTGGTTCGAGGGAGAGAGAATAGTCAAAACGAAACAGAGAAAAAGAAGGAAGAAGGCGGCAGAGTGAGTAAGGAGAAAAAGCATAGAGAAGAAGAAAAAGGGCGAAGAATATAAGAAAAGAGTGCGAGAAGAGAGAGAGAGAATCGGGGAGGGGAGTGAACATTTGGGCGTGTATTTTTTTTAGTATCTTAGTTTTAATTTTTAGTTAGTGTGAATTTAAAAAAAAATTCTGTTTTAATTTATAGCCATTTGATTTAATTCAATTCACAAGATTAGTTGATAAATCTAGTTTTAATCTTGTTTAACATTCTCACTCTGTTGGTTATCTTTTAATCAGAGTGAATATTTAAATTTTAATCCTCGTGTTCTTGAGTATTTTAATGTGCCCTCAAAAGATTTTGTTTTATATAATTAAGTCCTTAATAATTATCTATTACCCCCTCAGATTTTACTTTTACTTCAATTAAACCCCCCTAATAAATTACAGATTGCCCCCCTTTAGGTTTAATTTCTTTCAATCAAGTCTTTATTAATTGTAATTGAGCCTCATTAGTTGCTAGAATTTATGTTTTTGTGCCACACTTGTTAAAATTTATGGTTTTTGTCCTCCCAATTTATTTTAATTTTGCATCTCTACCCCCTTAAACTTATGTAAATTTTAATTTTACCCTTTAAGTTTCATAGGGTTTATTTTAGCCCCTTGGTTGCTAGAATTCATTTTTTTTTATCTCAATTCGCCAATAGTAATATATTTTAGGTTTTGTTTGATTATACCGAGGTGCCTTGACTTGTTTGTTCATTTTGATTAGTATTAGTACCGGGTCTTCAAAGAGGTATCCCGATATCTCATTATTTTTCCTTTATGTGCTCCAACGTGTTCTAATGTGATATTTCATGCATTTTTTATGCGTTTCTTATTTTATGCACTTTTTGCGTATGTATTTATTTATTTTGCGTTATTTAATTTTAAATTTTATTATTTTGACGAAAAATGTAATATTTTTGTATTTAGCTAGTCAATGTAATAGTTAGAATATTTTTCTTATATTTTAGCAACAATTGTGTAATTAGATAGAAAGTGTAATAGATAGGGCATTTTTAATTTCTCCCCTTTAAATTGTAAATCAAGCCCCCGGTGTAATAGTTAGGGTTTATTGCTTTTGTGTGCTTACATGCTTATTTGATTTACTGCTTTCATTAGGAATTTTGCATCTAGATATCATACTTATGTGTTATGTGCTCCTATGTGATCTTATATGTTTTTATATGTTTAATTTGCTTTTAATTTATGCTTTAATGTTAAATTCATGTTTTATGATATTCCGTCACCACACTAGTTCAACGCTAGTTGTGGCTTCATTTCTTTTTCTCGCTAGTCCAACGCTAGTGAGACTTTTTAGAATGGGCTAGTCCAACGCTAGACCCTTAGGGCATTTTAGTATTAGGGGCACTCGTGTGCATTTTACATCCCACTTCATACACTTTTAGTCTTCTTTCTATTCTGCATGATTTTGATTACTATTATTTATTTATTTATTTATTGTGACACGTCTTCAAGTGCATGACATTTAGGTCGCATTTCACTTAGAAACTAGGACATTTGTGTGTTTTGACTAGAAATAGTCATCTACTCACGTGGGAAGCGGTGGCGTACATGCCGTTCCCCCCTCCGTGAGTAGAAATATTTAGTCACGAGATATTAGTTCCCCGTACCCGTTCATGTTGCATTCCCACTTTCTTCAATCACTTACTATATATTATTATTTTCTTTTCCTTTTTGCATTCATTTTGCATTAACACTCGTGACTCCCTCGAGGTCTCGACTCGGGTTTCGCAATTAATGCGATAATTCCGACCAAGCCTCGACGGAACATTGCCGACCCTCCGATATCACATTTAGACTTAGGATTTGCATTCATTTAGATACATCCGAAACGCGATAGAATCTAGGGTTAATTTAGGAAATTTTGATTAAACCTCGCAACTAGCCTCGGCTAGGTTGAAAGGGTGCCTTAGGCGCAAGCCTTTGCCTTCCCTTTCTTCAAATGTGACTCCCGAACCTTTTTCTCTCGTTTTTTCGTAGACCGGAGTCGAAAAAGGGTTTTAAAATGTTTTTCTAAAATTTTTATTTTTATTGTTTTGTTTAAACAATTTTTCGGGTGACTTGGTACACCCTAACTCAGTGCCAAGTGGCGACTCCATTCTAAAATAAAACCCTTTTTCAAAAATTATTTGGCCAAATCTGTCGCACTTTTAGTCCCGGCCTTGTTTTCTTTCAAAATGCCATTTTTCTTAAAATACACCTTTTTTTACTAAAACTTGATTTTTCTCACACACACACGGTTTTTCCAAAAACCTTTATTTTCGAAAGGGTCACCGAGACCAAACCGTTTTTTTAGGACGCGACAGTTAGCGACCCCATATACACCCTTTTTACTTGCCAACGATTTTTTAGGATGCGACAGGTTCTACTTGCTACGAAGAGGCCATGTCATGTGTAGATTCTTTGAAGTGGCGTAAAGCCATAAAATCTAAAATGGATTCCATGTCCGACAACAAGGTATGGACCTTGGTCGAACCACCCAAAAGGGTAAAACTCATTGGGTGCAAGAGAATCTTTAAAATAAAGATTGACATGGATAGTAATATGATTACTTACAAGTCAAGGAGTTAGAATATTCGTTTTGAGGAGATGATCAAAGGGTTTGTCTTTCTCAAAAACGAAGACAAGTCTTGTGTATACAAGAAGGTGAGTGGGAGTACTGGTATTTCTTAACACTTTATGTCATGACATATTGTTGTTGAGAAACCATATATCAATGCTTTAAAATGGTAAAAAGTATAGTTGTCCAAGAAATTCTCTATGAAAAATTTTAGGTGAGGCAACCTCTATATTGAGAATTAGGATCTATAGAGACAGATCTAAGAGGTTGCTTGGTCTTTCAATTTACGTACATAGACGAGATGCTAAAGAAGTTTAGCATGGAATAATTAAAGAAAGGATTTCTGTACGACATGGAATTACCATTTCGAGAGACATGTGTTCTAAGACACCTATCGAGATTATAGCATGCAAAAGATCCATAAACTTTTGCAATAGGATCTATAGAGTATGTTATGTTATGTACGAGATCTAATATCTCCTACGCTCTAAGTGTTATGAGCAAATATTAAGTTAATTTTAGTGAGTGTCACTAGATAGTTGTCAAGAATATCTTAAAGTACTTAAAAAGGAACTAATAGCGTATTCTTAATGTATGGAGTTCACACTTTAGATGTGATGGATCCGCCTCGAGACCCCTTGCTAATCACGTAACGGGAACCTTCACAACGATCGTGATCCACAGGAGAACCCTCCCAAAGGATCGTTCTTGTGTATCTAGAAACAACCTTAACCCCAATTCTACGCAAGAATTGAAACGAGATTGATAAAAGGATCCCAAACCCTACACGTTGGTTAGAACTCCAGGATATCAAAGGAATTCATGAATCACTCGTGGAACTCACAAGTCTCACAAAGAGAATCAGAGAGGAAAACCCTCGTAATTTTATTCAACATCAATGATTTGTCTCAATAATGATAATAATTAGCTTTATATAGGCAAAAACATCCTAAAAAAAACAATATAGAAAGTAACTAGTCTATTACACGTTAAAAACTAAGTAAAAATGTAGAAAACAAATAAAATTGTAAAGTTATGGACCAAGGCCACGGGGTAGGCCGTGGGACGGCCTTTGGTGTGGCCTTCATCAAAACATCATCTCGTCTTGGCAAAGTTTCTGACAGAGGCCGTGGGGAAGGCCATGGCGCAGCCTTGCCTGCAGCCTTCATCAGAAACTTTCTGATGGCCTTTTCTACGTGTCTTCTTTTGAACTTTTGCAGGTGTACTCATTCTAGCCTTGGATGGTCGCTTCCTCTTACTCCTTTTGACCATCCTTGACACCTCTAAGCCTCCATTTTGGGTGACTAAGGCCCTATGCATTGGTGATGCACTAGGGATGACTTGAGTGCCACCATCTACTTGAGCTTTCACCGCTTGGTTCGTATCAAGAAGTGTATGGGTTTATAGATGTAAATATTTAATTATTTAAGAATAATAATAGATTGCAATCTATACTTGTGTTCACGTTGAATAGTTGTGTTGCTAGTTAGAAGAGTTCTAAGCTAGACACTACAATAGATTCTACAACAAAGGCCAAGTGCTTTGAAACTTTAGAAGCTAAGTTGGATCTAGAAGTTCATTATTGGACTTACGGTCTTGTTTATGATCCAAACAAGTATTTTGGCTATACCATTTATTTAAGGAAATAATTGGTAAAAACTATGTAAAGATAGATGAGATTTACACTAAGGATAATGTAGTTTATCCATTGACTAAAGTATTATCCCAAAAGAAACATGATAGTCATGTATATTCATTCAATATAAAGTATATGAATGATTGGTTTTAGTCAAAGTGGGAGATTGTCTTGTTATTTCACAAACTATTTGTTTGGTTGTTATTTTTGCAATAATAATGATATGGGATTTTATCATTTTGAAATTTATTTATTTTCTTAATGATAAATGTGACAGCCCCACCTTACCCAGAGGCGCACCAAAGGGCTTAGCGGACTGCCTGCCTGGCTCTCGCCAGGACTCAAATCAAGCACTCACTCAGAACATCCAAGCATACTTAACTCAAAATAAAATACATTCATGATGAAATACATTCATTTAATTCATTCGAAAATACAAGTATCACAAGAAGTTTACATCTCAAAATATACATAGTATTTACAATAAAAGCCTACACAGTTAGGCTATCAAAATACATGAACAAAACATTTACTATATCCAAAAGCAGCTTTTCCAGCTTTAGTATTTTGGGAAACCTGGTTAAAGAAAACAAATAAACGGGATGAGCTATAATAGCCCAGTGAGTGCCCAAGTCATGCAACCATACCAGGAATTCATTATTTAATAGAATAAAGTAATGGACAAGATTAAATAGGCAGGGTATGAACAATTTAATTAACAAGTAGTCAATGGCGGATACAAGGCTCAACTACGGGAGCAAGCTCAACCGCAGGAGAAGCAAGTACTGATCATGTAACCATGACGTTAGGACCGAGATAATAGCTTCAGGTCTTTATCAAAGGACATGCCAGTATTATCACGCAAGCCCTAACCACCGTTCACCTTATAACCTCCGTACAGGCTACCACATCCAGGGAGTAATCTCGACCTTGGAGGGCCAACACGCAAGAAAGTTCAATCCGGAGTTGGCCTCTTTGAGGATTCACAACTCAAGGGGAAAGAACAACACGCCCTAAAACACCCAGCACCTTATATCCTCCCAAGCCTGTCTGGGTTGACTATCCGTGAAGTAACGGTAAAGTTAGTCACGGAAGTCTCACGCACAAGTAACACATTGGATAGTGAAAGCATGTAACACATTGCGGAATAGATGCGATAAAGTACACATCTTTCCTCAAGTAACACATTTCATTAGATAATCATGTCAAGTATAACATATCATTTCATGCATCGAAATAATAACGTCAAGTATTACATGGCATTTCATGCATCATGCACACATAAGAACACTCACCTTAAGTGCTTAAGAAAATATTTCGTAATACGGTCGGGTTTCACTTCCGGAGCCTGAAATTCAAAAGAAAATAGTCGTATAAAAACCGGATAAAAATCTAAGTAATTCGATAAGAAAATTTGAGAAATACCTCAAGTCTTTCTAGGGTTTAATTTCTAGGGTTTTGGAGTTTAGGGTTTTACCCTAGGGTTTAGGGTTTTCGAAGTTAGGGTTTTTCTAACTTTTAGGGTTTTGATCGGAAAGGTTCAATTCACTAATAGCTAATCTACGAAAATTTCTGCACGTTCTAATCACTAAATTATAGCTTATAAAGCTTTAAATCATAGCCTAATCACTTTATTTCTTAGGTTTTACCGAAATTTCGGCAGCACTTCCCCTATAATCGGACTAACCCAAAATTTTTAACCTGCAAGAAAAACATCCAAACAACCCAATCTCAAGTAGTTCTACCAATTTCACATCAAACTCACTTCAATTTCACCCAAATTCATCACAAAAACACCTAAACTACTCCAAGTTTCTTCAACTAAATCATCCTTAATTCATGCCATTTCAAGTTTAAATCACTATCTACAAGCATACAAGTCCATAAACCTTATATTCATGGAATAAAACTTCATATTTCATGGCTAAAATAAATCATACTTAACAATAAAGACATGGCTTAGAAGCTAGAAAACTATGATCTTTTACTTGAAATAAAAAGAGAAGTTCTTGGGAAATACCTTTAATAAGGCAAGATTGTTGCTTAGGAGGAAGATTAACTCAATTTCTATGGATGAAAAGTGATCAAATAGAAGCAAAAGCTCCAAGAAAATGAAAGCAAATGGAGAGAAAAGAGAGAAGAGAGAAACCGGCCAAGTGAAGAGAAAAGAGAGAAAAAATAATAAGTTAAGCTAAGTGAAAAAGAATTGAAGAGAAATTGGAAAAAGTGGTGACCAATCAAAGCATGACAAAACCAAAGTAAAGCTTGACTTTCTTACAATGAAGACTACACTTGGCCTAATGTATAATTAGAAGAGATTTTTAGTCATTTATCCTACTACTTAATCTTGCAAGACATTCTAGGTACAAATCTTAAGGGTAATGGTACAACATGCTAGTAAAATAGAATATCATTCCTTATTATTTTTTTCCACTAATTCGGCCCTTCTTTTTTTTTTTCTAATGAACATAATACAAAATAAATGGTTTTGGCATGAATTTCTAGGGTGTTACAAGAAAACTATAATTTTAGATTTTAAAGACAATGTTAGTATACAACTCTAAGGCTTGTTAACATCAATAACAATTGAAGTTCAATAAGATTAATTTGTACCAAGGTCATAATCTATCTAATGAAAATGAAACGTATCCTTTGACTTGAATCAAGAGTAATCTTTAGTTGATTTTTTATTTAACCTGATTAATAAACGTGATTGGTATGCATACCTAGAAGTGTTCGGGCCAAATAGAAAACACGCCATTTGATTGTTTACATCAATATAAAATCATGCACCACATCCTAATACGGAAAATTAACTGTGACAGCCCCACCTTACCCAGAGGCGCACCAAAGGGCTTAGCGGACTGCCTGCCTAGCTCTCGCCAGGACTCGAATCACGCACTCACGCAAACATCCAAGCGTACTTAACTCAAAATAAATAAAATAAAATAAAATGGAATAAAATAAAATACACTCATATTATTTACTTAAAGGTACAAGTCACATCAAAAGTTTACATGTCATAATATACATGATTTTCACAAAGATAGCCTAACACAGTCTGGCTATTACAATAACTAAAACATCTATAATAATCAAAACCAGTTCGTTCCAGCTTTAATTTTTCAGGAAACCTGAGTAAAGGAAAACAAATAAAAGGAATGAGCTATAATAGCCCAGTGAATGTCCAAGTCATGCAATCATATCAAGAACTCATTATTTTAGTAAATAAAATAATCGATAAGTTAAATAAACAAGATATGAACAATTTAATTATCAAGTAGTCAAGGGCGGATACAAGGCTCAACTACGGGAGCAAGCTCAACCGCAGGAAAAGCAAGTACTGATCATGTAACCATGACATTTAGACCGAGATAATAGCTCAGGTCTTTTATCAAAGAACATGCCAGTTTTTATCACGCAAGCCCTAATCCATCATTCACCTTATAACCTCCGTACAAGCTACCACATCCAGGGAGTACTCTCAATCCTGGGAGGGCCAACACGCAAGAAAGTTCAATCCGGAGTTGGCCTCTTTGAGGATTCACAACTCAAAAGGGAAAGAACGTCACGCCCTAAAACACCCAGCACCTTATAACCTCCCAAGCCTGTCCGGGTTGACTATCCGCGAAGTAACGGTAAAGTTAGTCACGGAAGTCTCACGCACAAGTAACACGTTGAATAGTGAAAGCATATAACACATTACGGAATAGATGCGATAAAGTACACATCTTTCCTCAAGTAGCACATTTTATCACATAATATTTGCAAGTGTAACATAATATTTACAAGTAGAACATAACATTTCATGCATCATGCACACATAAAGACACTCACCTAGAATGCCTAAGAAAATATCTCGTAAAATGGTCGTGATGCGTTTTCGGACCCTGAAATTTAAAAGAAATAATATAATGAAAACCCAAGTAAAACCCTAGTAAATTTAGTAAGAAAAATTCAAGAAAACACCCCACTTATTTCTAGGGTTTTGGTTTTAGGGTTTCTAGGGTTTTAGGGTTTACTTATTCTAAGAAAATTTAATCTATCACTAGATCATTTCTAAAATTTCTACACTTCAATTTCCTTCAATTGAACATATTCTAAGCTTAAAATCTCACTTGTCAATTTTTCTTCTTTTAATTCTACAAAAATTTCGGCAGCATTTCCCCTTAAAATCGGACTAACCCAAATTTTTTTCCTGCAAGAAAAATCAACAATCCAACCCAATTCAACAAGTTCTACAACTTTTATGTTCAACTCAAGTTCAAATTCAATCAAAATTCCACTAAATTCCAAGAATTCTACTCCAAGAATCTTCAACCAAACAACATATAACACATGAAATTTCAAGGTTTAAAGGCCATATACTAGTCTATCTAACCACAAGAACACTTTATCTAGCAAGTAAATCTCCAATTCTAACTAAGTTCTCCAAGTAGTACCAACAAGAATCTTGGTTTAAGCTTGCATAAAAACTAATTAAAACATTGAAATTAATAGGAAAAGTTCATAGTAAATACCTTAGATATGCTTAGAACTTTGCTTAGAAAGGAAAGAAGCTCACTTCCTATGGTGGATTTGCCCAAACTTAGAGAGAAAACTTCAAGAAGTTGAGAGCAAAATGAGAGAAGAAGAGAAAGGGAGATGGCCGGCCAAGAGGGAGAAGAAAGAGAAAGAAATAGGCTAGGAAAAATGGAAAAGAAATAAAGAAAAGGTGGGAAAAAGATTAACCAATTAAAACCTAACAAGAATAAAGTAAAAAGGTAGTCTTTTAATGCAAGAGTAGCTAACTTGGATTAATTTGATTGGTGGAGCTCATTAACCTCTTATCACTTAATACTAGCAATATTAAGACACAAATTATTAAAGCAAAAAGAGAGTAAAATAGGGAGAGAGAAATCCGGCCATAAGGAGAAAGACAAAGAAAAAGAATTTCGGCCAAAAAGAAAAGAGAAGAGAGAAGAATTTTCGGCCAAGAGAAAAAGAAAAGAAAGAGAAAAATTTCAGCCAAGGGAAAAGAAAATAAAGCAAGAAAATAAGTGAAATTTTTGAGTAAAATTGAGCTAAAATTCAAGTAGTCAAAAGACTAGAAAATAGTAAAATGAGCTAATCAAAATTTAAACACTAATATAAATTAAATGGTCAAGTAAAATTATTCTAACTTTAGTACTTAGGTGTTCTTGCTTAATAATGAAAATCTTAGCTAATTAACCTAATTAACTCAAGAAATCTTCCAACTAATAAATCAATGATTAACACTTAACCCTAAATAAGAAAAATATCTCTTGTAAGTGCATTTCTAGGGTGTTACAATATCCCTATTGTGGTCACACTTGTTGAAATATCAACTCAGAAATGTTTGCAAGTGAGTCAATAATTTAGACAAGTTCTAAATTTATTGAAAAAGGAGTTGAATTTCGAGAACAAAAAAAATAATAATTAGTACATTAAGAGTTGGCACCTATACCTTACTCTCGTACTAATTTGGGATATAGTATGGTGAAAGGATGATAATTACACGGAATCTGGTTCATGGATAGGTGAAGTCAATCACTTAACTTTCTTGACACTTGGGCGGTCATGATGCCTGGCTAGAGGCCAATCTTGATCTATAAATATAAATTAATTAATTTTGATTAATGATAAATTAAAGTTGTTTAATTTTATCTGATCTTAGAATCCTTGTGACGAAATTGACTTTAGTCCAAATGAGAGTTTGTTGGTTTTGTACTAAAGCCAATTAATTCTAAGATTATAATTTATATTTATTGCCAAGTGATTAGGAACCTAAAGGGTCACACACAATATAGCTAATTCTAGGGTTAAATTGATTTAAATAATTATGTGATAATTATGGGATTAATTTGTGACATAATTAATCCTAAGGACTTATTAATAAATAAAGGAATTAAAGTAGTGAAAGAATTTCCTTTTTAAGGAAATTAAAACCTACTAAATATCTTATTCGGTAAGATATCCTAATTGGTGTAGACACCAAATTTTGACACACCATTTATTTTCAAACATTGGGGGGCCTATTTGTGTTTTTTGGGCCAAATTTTAATTTTTCAACAATCCGGGGGGCAAAATAGTAATTTTAAATTCTTTGTTTGATTTATGTTTTGATACAAAACGAATTTGTTTTATAGATTTTCTTGAATTTTGGTTTGTGTTTCTTTTTCTGGAAATTTTTCTGGTTTTCTTTATTCTTGTCTGGGTTTGGTTTCTTTCTCTGGGTTTTCTCCTTTTCAGTTCTTCTACCGATCAAACCCCTCCTCTGTACCCGGTTCTCGATTCTGCCAAGTTCATAGCTCCACCGCCACCGTCAAACCTGTAGAAAACCCACAATCAGTCAGCCAGTCCCCATTTAATCATTCCACCAAGTTCCCCCGTAACCACTAATTACAATAACCAGCCCACAAGTTGCAACAATAGAACAGATTAACTACTGAAAACAGTCTTCACCATGCCCAACCCACAAAAACAACCATTAATCACTGCTCAAATCGCAGCCATATCACCGAGCCAGTTTCAGCCAGTCCAATGTACCACCAATCACAGCCATCACCGAACAACCAACGCTTAAACCCAAAATTTACTTCCCACCACCAACAATTCAAACAAATAACTAGATGACCTACAAAGCATAAAAAAAGAGACATTATCATCGGCCACCGCTTGCCCACCATTAACACAACCAGTAGAACCACCCCAATGTTAGCAAAAGCCACCAAAACACTATCAAAGCAACCTGTAAACTAACAACATTCTATTTGAAACCACCCAGAAAACACCACCAGCTACAAAATACAACCCAAATTCCACCAAATCATCTTCCAAAAGCCCCCCCTGCTTTATAAAGCAAGCCCAACCAGACCAATTCATAATTTCCATCAACAGCCATCATTATCAATTTCCTAAACCAAAATCTCTACTCAAATTCACTCTTCTCCATCACCAACCATTATCTCAACCTAGGCAATCAAAACCACCCAAAAATTGTCACCTTACCTGCTAACAACCATAAAAATCACAGCCCTCACTATCCCCTGAACTGCTAATTTACTAGCACCAGTTCCTGTCACCACTATAGGACCTCCCCCTACTGCCTCCGTCACAATCACAAACAACCCAGAACCAGTCAACTGCAATTAACCAGAGATCACCTCCTCCATTTTAGCCCAGCAACAGCCCCAGTTGACTTAAAACAGTCCCACTTCCACCTTCACAGTTCCAAATCGTCGACAAACACCACCCTCTACCTTCACAACCATCGAATTGAAACATGCTTCCATCTCTACTTCGAAGGGGAAACAATTTGGGGAAGGCAATTCTATTTGTGTAGAGAGAGAGAGAGAGAAAAGAAACAGGGAGACTAGAATCGAGAGAGAACAGGGAGAGCTGGGGAGAGGAAGAGAGGCGAAGTGATTAGAGAAAAAAGAAAGGGGGGATGCGAGAGAGATATAGTGGCGAGGCGGAGAGATGTGAGATTGAGAGAGACAGAGTGGCGAGGCAGAAAGGAGAAAAAGAGAAGAGGGGGATGCGAGAGAGATAGAGTGGCGATGCAGAGAGAGGTGAGATTAAGAGAGAAAAGAAGAGCAGGCAGAGAGAAGAAGAAGAGAAGAGGGGAAATAGAGAAAAGAGGGCGGAGACAGCCAAGGAGAGAGAGAGAGAGCAGGGACAAAGAAAACGAAGAAGGGAGAGAGAAGAGAAGATTTGGGAGAAAGAAAACAAAGAGGGATGAAGAACAGAGAGAAGTTTGAGAAGCAGACCAGAGAGATCAGTTGGAAATGGAAGAGAGAAAACGAGAAAGAAAGAAAAAAAGGGAGAAGAAAACCGATTAATGGGGGTTAGGAGAATTTAATTATTTTGTTAATTTCAATATCCTTGGGTTCTTAATTCTTTTAATTTCCTTTGATTTCTTAATTCATGCCCTTTATTAATTGATTCTCTAACTTGAATGATTTAATTTCACAAATATTATTGTTGATTGATTGTCCAGCTTAAATGTTTTAGTTAAATAAACATATTGCTTTAGCTATTTGAGTGTGAACTCATTTGAGAAAAATGATTTTGGGTTGGGATTTTAATGTTGTTTAGGGCTCGTTTGTTTTGTTATTTAGTTTTAGGGTCTTTGATTGTGCCTTATTTTTGCTTAATCTAATAATTAATTTGGTTGATTAAATTAATTTAGCTAATTAGTCTAATTTAGTTATGCACTTTTACCTTACTGGCTATTTCATCATAGAAATCAATATTTACATTTTACCCCCTAACGTTTTTGAGTATTGTTAATATGCCCCCCTTTAGTTTTTTGGTGTTGTGCAATTAAGTCCTTAATTCCATATATTGACCCCCTAGATTTTGCATGTTTTTCAATTAGGTCTTGTAATTTGCAAGTTGTGTCTTTACTTACTAAACTCTACTATTTTACCCCCCAATTTGTTTTAATTTTGCAATTGTACCCTTTAGACTTACGCAAATTTCAGTTTTACCCCTTAAGTTTTATAAAACTTCATTTTTAGTCCTTTAGTTGACTAGAATTTACGTTTTACCTTAATTTGTCAAATACTTACATTTTTTTTAAGCTTTATTTGTTTATACCGAGATGCCTTGACTTTGTTTGTTCATTTTGATTAGTGTTAGTACCAGGTCTCCAAAGAGGTATCCCGACTTCTTGTTATTTTCCTTTTTATGTGCTCCAATATGCTCCAATGTGATTTTATGCATTATTATTTGTTTATTTTTTATTTTTACATACCTTTTGCGTATTTACGTATTTAATTTATTGAATTTTTATTATTATTTTGAAAAAATATAATATTTTGTATTTAGCTAGTCAATGTAATAGTTAGATTATTTTTCTCATATTTTAGCAAAAATTGTGTAATTAGATAAAGGTGTAATAGATAGGGCACTTTTAATTTCCCCCCTTTTAAATTGTAAATTAAGCCCCGGTGTAATAGTTAGGGTTTATTTGCTTTTGCGTGCTTACGTGTTTATTTCTTTTACTACTTTCCTTAGGATTTTTGCATCTAGAATATTATGCTTATGTGTTATGTGCTCCTATGTGATCTTATTAGTTTTTATATGTTTAATTTGCTTTTAATTCACGCTTTAATATTTAATTCATGATTTATGGTATTCCGTCACCACACTAGCCCAACGCTAGTTGTGGCTTCATTCTTTTCCCGCTAGTCCAACGCTAGTGGGATTTTTTAGAACGGGCTAGCCTAACGCTAGACCCTTAGGACATTTTAGTGTTAGGTGCATTCGTGTGCATTTCACATTTCACACACTTTTAGTTTTCTTTCCATTTGGCATGATTTTATTATTACTATTACTATTATTATTATTATTATTATTATTATTATTATTTTGACACATTTTTAAAATGCATGACATCTAAGTTGCATCTCACTTAGAAATTAGGAACATTTGTGTGATTCGACTAGAAATAGTCATCTACTCACGTGGGAAGCTGGTGGCGTACAGGCCGTTCCCCCCTCCGTGAGTAGAAACATTCAGTCACGAGTTATTAGTCCCCCCTACTCGTCATGTTGAATACCCACCTTCTTTCTTCACTTACTATATATTATTATTTTCTTTTCTTTTTGCATCACATTTTACATAAAAACTCGTGACTCCCTCGAGGTCTTGACTCGGGTTTCGCTATTAATGCGATAATTCCGACCAAGCCTCGACGGAACATGCTGACCCTCCCAATATTCATATTTAGACTTAGGATTTGCATTCATATAGATACATCCGAACGCGATAAAATCTAGTGTTAATTTAGGAAATTTTTTATTAAACCTCGCAACTAGCTTTGGCTAGGTGGAAAGGGTGCCTTAGGCGCTGAGCCTTTGCCTTCGCCTCTCTTCAAATGTGACTCCTGGACCTTTTTCTCTCGTTTTTCGTAGACCGGAGTCGGAAAAGGGTTTTAAATGATTTTTCTAAAATTTTTACTTTTCTTTTGTTAAATGATTTTTTCAAGTGACTTGGTACACCTTAACTCAATACCAAGTGGTGACTCTATTTTAAAAAAAAAAACCTTTTTCAAAATTAGTTGGCCAAAACTATCGCACTTTTTTGTCCTGGCCTTATTTTTATTATCTTTTCTAAATAACACTTTTTTTTAATAATAAAAACCCGATTTTCACACACGTGCACAGTTTTTCCCAAAACTTTCTTTTCAAAAGGGTTTCAGACCGGACCATGTCATTTCGGGACGCGACAGTCAACGACCCCACCGTGCAGTGTCATTTCGGGGCGCGACAATAGGTAAGGGTCATCTATTACCGAATTCTTGTTGGATAAGATGTCTTAATTATTGCTCAATAGATCAACCCTAAACACCAAGATTTGACACGACATATACAATACGTAACGTTAGAAAATCATAGAGAGAAAAATAGTTTTTCTTTATACAATTTCTTCACATTGGGGACTGTGTCAAGTGGATCTAGCATATTCACTTGGTGTTGATCAATCCTGATGAGGATCCCAAGAAAGTGTTCGTGTGGATACCTTAGAGGCCGAACACGTGTACGACAGTGGTTGATATCGCATATCTTTGATCAGGTTAATTCATTTAATTACGTCATCAAAAGGTATGTTTTTTATTTTGTATAGATAATCAATGATCTTGAGTAGAAATCAATTTTAAATTCCTCTACGTCAAATTGTTTTAGCACTGTTGATTTCCTAATAAAAGGCACACACATATCAAAAAATCAATCCACCCTGAAGCCACCTAACCACCATCATCCTCCATCTCTGCAACTGCGTAACAACTTCAAAACCAGCCCAAAAGCCCAACAATTAGCCACCTAAACAATACCGAAAACATCCTTCTAAATCACCACCGTCAACCACCTGAAACCACAACAAAACTCCATCAAGTTTCAGCCATACTCAGCCCTCAAAACCATCCAAAAAATAGCAACAAAAGCACCACCACATTAGCCATAAAACAACCCCATAGCCAGCCAAAAAAAAGCACCAAACAGCTGCAAAAGCAGCTCAAAATTAGAACCAAAACAACCAGAAAAATAGCCACAAATTATGTTAAAACAACCAAAAATAGCTGCAAAAACAGCCATCAAAAAGCTCCAAGATCCTGCAAAGTACAACCCCAAACAACTTGCAAAAACAACCATTAAACAGCCCAAAAATCCTATACAAAACACCCCAAAACTAACTGTGACAGCCCACCTTACCCAGAGGCGCACCAAAGGGCTTAGCGGACTGCCTGCCTAGCTCTCGCCAGGTCTCGAGTCACGCACTCACGCAAACGTCCGAGCGTACTTAACTTAAAATAAAATAAACTAAAATAAAATACCCTCATTTTATTCAACATAAAGGTACAAATCACATCAAAAGTTTACATGTCATAATATACATGATTTTTCACAAAGATAGCCTAATACAGTTCGGCTATTACAATAACGAAGACATCTAGCATACTCAAAATCAGTCGTTCCAGCTTTAATTTTTCAGGAAACCTGGGTAAAGGAAAACAAATAAAAGGAATGAGCTATAATAGCCCAGTGAGTGTCGGAGTCATGCAATCATACCAAAAATCTAATATTTTATTGAACAAAATAATTGACAATTTAAGTAGACAAGTTATGAACATTTCAATTAACAATTAGTCAATGGCGGATACAGGGCTCATCTACGGAAGCAAGCTTAACCGCAGGAAGAGCATGCACTGACCATGAAATCATGATGTTAGGACTGAGATAATAGCTCAAGTCTGTATCAAGAGTCATGCCAGTATTATCAAGCAAGCAAGCAAGAACCCTAACCGCCGTTCACCTTATAACCTCCGTACAGGCTACCACATCCAAGGAGATATTCTCAACCCTGGAGGGCCAACAAGCAAGCAGGTTCAATCCGGAGTTGGCCTCTTTGAGGATTCACAACTCAAAAGGGAAAGAACATCAAGCCCTAAAACACCCAACACCTTATGTCCTCCCACGTGCAGCCTGGGTTGACCATCCGTGAAATAACGGTGAAGTTAGTCACGGACGTCTCAAGCACAAGTAACACATTGGGTAAGGAAAGCATGTAACACGTTGCGGAATAGATGCGATAAAGTACACATCTTTCCTCAAGTAGCACATTTAATCATATAGCGATTGCAGTCATGACATAATATTTACAAAATGGAAATAGCACATTACATGCATCATGCACACATAAAGACACTCACCTGGAATGCCTATGAAAATATTTCGTAAGGTAGTCGCAATTCGCTCTCGGGTCCTGAAATTTAAAGGAAATAATCTGATGAAAATCCGATTTAAACCCTAATTAATTTAGTAAAGAAATCCAAGAAATATCCCACTTATTCCTAGGGTTTTGGTTTTAGGGTTTCTAGGGTTTAGGGTTTTAGGGTTTTCTTGCCCTAAGAGGAATTTGCTCATTACTTGGTCATTTTATCCAAAAATTTCTGCACGCTAACTCTCCAATTTTAACATGTTCTAGGTTAGAAATCTCTACTAGCATTTTTCTTACTTTATTTCTACCAAAATTTCGGCAGCATCTCCCCTTAAAAATCGGACTAGCCAAAATTTTTCCCTGCATGAAAAATCAACCACCCAATCCATTTCAACATGTTCTACAACTTCTATGTTCAATTTAAACTCAAATTCAATCAAGATTCCACTCAAATTCAAAATTCCTACTCCAAGAATAATCACCCAAATCTGCACAGGGTTGACTTTCAACCAACTTCGTGCCATTGTTGGGGTCACTCCACCAAGAACCAGGGAATTGTGATTACATGGTTTGAAAGTACGTTTATAGGGCTACAACTTTCGTGAAGATCATCACTTAAAATTCCATCTAGAACAGGTTCAAAATCAGCCCCCAAGTTGGCTCTTCATCAAAACTGTTTACACAGAACCGAATTTCAGCCAACTTTGCAAGCTTTCTGCGGTTAATACACAATGAACCACTGTGCAAGATTTATACTGTTTGAAAGCCCTATGAATCTAGTTTATAAAACAACAAGAATCACTCAAATCCAAGTTATCTACATCAAGTTATGAAAGTTTTACTAAAGCTGGTCCAGCATGACTGTTTAAGTGTTCTTGAGTTCAAGCTTAAATCGTCAAGTACTACTAACAAATACTTAGTATAAAACTTGAACAAAAACTAAATAAAACTTAAAATTAATAGCAAAAGTTCATAGTACATACCTTAAACAAGCTTAGAACCTTGCTTAGAAAAGAAAGAAGCTCACTTTTTATGGTGAATTTGCCCAAGATTTAGAGAATAAACTCCAAGAAGTTGAGAGCAAAAATGATAGAAGAAGAGAAAAGAGAATGGCCGGCCAAGAGGGAGAAGAAAGAGAAAGAAATAGGCTAGAAAAAATGGAAAAGAATTAAAGAAAAGGTGAGAAAATGATTACCCAATAAAATCATAACAAGAGTAAAGTAAAAGAGGTAGTCTTTTAATGCAAGAGAGCTAACTTGGGTGAATTTGATTGGTGGAGTTCATTAACCTCTTATCACTTAACACTAGCAATATTAAGACACAAATTATTAAAGCAAAAAGAGAGTAAAAATAGAGAGAGAGAGAGAAACCGGCCCTAAGGGGAAAGAAAAAGAAAAAGAATTTTCGGCCAAAAAGAAAAAAAGCCAAAAAGAAAACAAAGAAAAGAAAGAGAAAAAATTTCAGCCAAAGGAAAAGAAAATAAAGCAAGAAAATAAGTGAAATTTTTGAGTAAAATTGAGCTAAAATTCAAGTAGTCAAAAGGCTAGAAAATAGTAGAATAAATTAAGCAAATATTAAACACTAATATAAATTAAATGGTCAAGTAAAATTATTCTAAATTTAGTAGTTGGGTGTCCTTGCTTAATAATGAAAATCTTAGTTAACTAACCTAATTAACTCAAGAAATCTCCCGACTAATAAATCAAGGATTAACATTTAACCCTAAATAAGAAAAAAAATGCCTCTTGTATGTGCATTTTCTAGGGTGCTACACTAACCCCCCCCCCCCCCAACTTGTAAATCGGATGCCTCTGCATACAAACAGCCCCATCTTCATTTTGTCCATCCGATCTAGGTAAAATTCAGCCCACTTCCAGTTTGTTCTTGTATAGCTTGTTCTTGAATTGTAGGAGAGTTTTTTTGGTTTGTAATTTTAGAAGCTAATTTAGGGGAGTTTTCAGTTGGAGAGGTAGAGAGTTTTGGTTAAGGTGATTAGACTTAAAGGTGTTTAGGCTGATAAAACTAATGAATTGGGGGAGGTCTTAATTGTATGTTTCTTGTTCTCTCCTCGGTTTGAGAAGGACCGAATTGGGACGATGAGGTTTATTGCTTCGTGTGTTTGTTTTGTTTGACTTTTGCTAATTAAAAAAAAATCAGGTTAGATGACTAGTTTTAGTTTTGATTTGGCTTAGTTTTTTTATTATTATATTTTTTATGTTTTTTTATTTGTCTCTAATTTAGTTAAACTTAACTATTGATTGGGTATTTAATTTACGGATGTGCGCACGGTTGCGCTGCCAAGAAAGTCTTGGATTTCAGGTATGCAACTCGTTGAACTCAAGACCTCGTTTGATTTGTGAACCAAGGAACCCTTGACGCAGAGTTGTTTTGCCTTGAATCTTCCCTTGAAGATGAGCACGCCTATGGAATAACTAGGCTAGACCAAGTTGAGCGAGTTCAATTGTCTAAAAACTCAAGAAAGCTCTAAGCAAAGTTGGTGGTCGCCTCAAGCAAGCTTGATAAGATTAAGAGTAGTTCTTAATCGACAAAGAACCAAGAAAATTCTCACAAAAGAGAAAACTCACGATTTTTCTGAATAATTCTTGTTTAAAATTCGTAACTAATGAGAGGCCTATAAATAGTCTTACATAGAACATTCTAGACTTGAAGATTTAAGCAACTTCTAACTCTATACCTAAACTAATAATAATACTTAGCTAAAAACACAAATATAGAAGAATTCTAATAAGTTAAACTAACTAAAAACATAAAAGCTATAAAATTCGTCCAAAATCACATCATGGGCTAGACATCCTTCATTAAGCTCCATGGGCCTCCATTTAGCAACTTCAATGGCCCTCCAAGCAAGTCCAAGTGACCAGCCCCTTGTAAGATTGTTTTGGATAGTT